>BSBK01006561.1:510000-800000 GCA_027943335.1 Chamaecyparis obtusa
GGACACACTTGAGGGTTCCAATGTGTCCATAGGGGTCATGTGGACTTCCTAGGGGTCCTAACACATGATAAGGCATAATAAGACCCCCTAGGAAGTCCCCATGACCCCTTTTGACACATTTTAATGCTCAAGTGTGTCCAAAGGGGTCATAGGACCCCTTAAGAGACACTTGAGGATTCCAATGTGTCCATACGGGTCATGAGAACTTCCTAGGGGTCCTAACATGTGATAAGGCATACTAGGACCCCTAGGAACTCCCCATGACCCCCTTTTGATACATTTGAATGCTCAAGTGTGTTCGAAGGGGTTGTAGGACCCCTTAGGACACACTTGAGAGTTCCAATGTGTCTATAGGGGTCATGGGGACTGTCTAGGGGTTGTAACACATGATAAGGAGTACTAGGACCCATAGGAAGTCCCCATGACCCATTTTGACACATTTTAGTGCTCAAGTGTGTTCAAAGGGGTTGTAGGACCCCTTAAGACACACTTGAGGGGTTCCAATGTGTCCAGAGGGGTCATGGGGACTTCTTAGGGGTCCTAACATGTGATGAGGTGTACTAGGACCCCTAGGAAGTCCCCATGACCCCTTTTGATACATTTGAATGCTCAGTGTGTTCAAAGGGGTTGTAGGACCTGTTAGGACACACTTGAGGGTTTTGATGTGTCTATAAGGGTCATGGGGACTTCCTAGGGGTCCTAACACATGATATGGTGTACTAGGACCCCTAGGAAGTTCCCATGACCCCTTTTGACACATTGGAACACTCAAGTGTGTCTGAAGGGGTCATATGACCCCTTAAGACATGCTTGAGGCTTCCAATGTGTCCATAGGGGTCATGGGGACTTCCTAGGAGTCCTAATACGTGAGAAGGTATACTAGGAACCCCTAGGAAGTCCCCATGGCCCCTTTTAACACATTTGAATGCTCAAGTATGTTTGAAGGGGTTGTAGGATCCCTTAAGACACACTTGAGCATTCCAATGTGTCCATAGGGGTCATGAGGACTTCCTAGAGGTCTTAACACATGATAAAGCATACTAGGACCCCTAGGAAATCCCCATGACCCCTTTTGACACATTTGAATGCTCAAGTCTATCTGAAGGGGTCGTAGGATCCCTTAGGAAACACTTGAGGGTTCCAATGTGTCCATAGGGGTCATTGGGGACTTCCTAGGAGGACTCAACTTAGCCATCCTTACCTACTCTTTAATAGAGATTCTCCAAAAATTGTATACTTGAAGACATCCTACAAGAAAAAATGAAAAGTTTTCTAGAGAATATCCACAATTTGTATATAAAAGCATCATACAAGAAAAATCACAAAAAATTAATAGCTAAAAGGTAAAATTTATCATTAACGCTGGTAGTACCAAGGTCATACCTGTTGTCAAATCCTGGTCTATGACATGCAAAATGAGCAAAGCAAGTGAAATGAAAGAGAAGTATGGATCAAATAGCGAAGGTGCATCAAATCAGATCAATATCATAATAAATGTAAAAAATACTGTTAAAAACAAAAATATTTGTATATTAATGGGAAAGAGTGGGAAGAGCTTCTTGGACCCATGATACAAGTTACAGATAAGGAGGAAGAGCTAGGAAGGGGAGAAAGAGGCAAAGGAAAGAAGTAAGATATGTGTGTGAGCCTATGTCAGATGATGATGATGAATACTCACCATCTGCTAGTAGCTCAAATAGTGTTAGAATCTCTTTAGTTCACATGTACACTAACACAAAAAATTTAGATAGAGAAGTAACAAGTGTTGTGGAATTATCCAAAGAGCAATGTGAAATGAAGCCTCAAATTGGTTCATTAGTAGGCAAAGAATTTGTTCATGCACTTCATTCTAGCACCACAAATATTTCTAGTAGAAATGCCTATTCATCAATGGCATTTCATTTATGGGACTTGGGAAACCAGGTTACTCATGTTGGGCATTATCCATCAAATGTAAGTTCATTACCACCTTAGCAAGGTAGTCTCACTCCTCATTTTACAACAAAGGGAAGCCATCTATGGTCCAAGGTTTTAATTCAGCTGACAAGTGGAGAGCTTCTCAAGGTACTGATATCTTTTTTAGAGAAGTTCCTAATTCATCTCAAGGTTCTCATTTAGGTGACCAACTCCTTGGAGGTCCACAAATAGACCCACTGATTTCCCAAATTGGAAAAAGGGTAGATGCAATTTTGGAAAGAGTATCCCAATTGAAGAGAAATGGAAATTCTACTGAGCATAAAGTTATTGTAGATCCAATGGGTGTATCTCCTCCACTGACAAATATAACTGCTTCTAGAGACTTGAGTTTAAATGGAGACTATCTGTTCCCAAACATGCCCCAGTTGAGAATATGAACTAGATGTTGCTTGAGTAAAGAAGATAGTGGTTTATTAAAGCATATGCATTATTCCACTTGCTATCATTACTACTTTTTGAGTGGCTTGCTAGCTTACTTCTATGCAGGATTTATGTAATATATAATGTCCTCATGCAAGTGCATACCAATTTTTGTAAACATTTTATGTTGTAAAGGGTTAGTGAGCAATATCAAAGAAAATGTTCTTGCATGTATTATTTAGACACATATCAATTAGGAAACCATTTTTCTCCCATTACATGGCAAACATGCCTAGATTCACTTTGTCGATATCAATAGGTAGCAAGATGAGGGAAGAAATATTTGTGAAGAGGAAGTACAAATGTTACTATCCAAAACCATTTGGAGAGTAATATTCTTCTCTTGATTGTAATAAGAAACTCAAAATGAAAAAGACAACAAATAGCTGGGGCATTTATTTCCTATGACCTATGTCAATTTCAGTTCAATTCCTATTGATGATATTCTCAATGTGTAAAAATAAACTGATGTGTTATTTTAAAATGGTGTTGACTGAAATTTATGAACACATGTCAAATATCCATTTTTTCTAGATTTTGAAATAGAACCAGTGGTAATATAATAAAATTTGTGAATTTCACATCCAATCATTGTATGTTAATCAAAAGTACAACACCGTAATATTTTTGAGCCAATAAACAATCTTAGTCTTACTTCAAACCTACTCCCATGTATGTGGGGTTTTTGGAGGCATCTACTGAACAATGTGTGGATTTGTAATGTCCCTATCCAAGACCTTACTCACTTTGCTTAAAACTCCTAATTAGCATTTGAATTTCTAATGACTGTTGTGATATTATTTAAGTTTTCTTGATCCTTACTAATTAATATTGTAATGACTTGGTTATCCTTCCCCTTCTCTCTCTCCTACTCTGTCCCCTTCCCATTCCCCCCCTCTCTCTCTCTCTCTCCTTCCCCTTCTCTCTATCCTACTCTCTCCCCTTCCCCTTCTCTCTCTCCTACTCTCTCTCTCTCTCCCACTCTCTCCCCTTCCCCTTCTTTCTATCTCTCCTACTCTCTCCCCTTTCCCCCCCCCCCCTCTCTCTCTCTCTCTCTCTCTCTTTGTCTCTCTGTCTCTCTCTCTCCTTCTCACTCTCTCTCTTACTCTCTCAGCCCCCACCCACCTTCTCAATCTCTCTTCCTCAATGGCCGCCCATGAATTTTTTAAATGGCTGATTGATTTCCTTTACTTCTTTCAATGGCCATCCATGATTTTTCTGCAATCTTCGAACCTTTCGTACATAGTTGTAAAATACATATTAATATATATACATATAAAATAATATATAATATATGATATATAATATAACATTTAATATTAATATATATTAAATAATATTTAATTTAAAATGTGTGTGTAATGAAAATGTAGATCTATTTGCTGCAAATGAAAAACACCAAACAAACACATTAGATGTTAGTAATCTCAAATGCAACAAAATAGGTAATCTTCACTACAACCTCTGATGAGCTAAAACAAGAGCACCCAAAGCCTTGTTTTATTTTCTCTTTGAGATTATGTGGGTATGCTCTCCCAAAACAAATGAAATGCAATCTAAATGTAAAATTATGAGATGCAAGCTAGATGATGGCGAAGGGATTGAGAATAAGTATGAGGAACTTGTCCCAAATTTCACAATGATAAAGATTAAGATTCAAGACTATGATAATGCAATGCAAATAAGGTTAAGATCTAAGATGAATGAAACAAGATTAAGAAACTAAGATAAAGATTAAACAAGATCTAGATTAGAAAAAAGATTAAAATGTAAAAAAAGAACTAGAACTAGAATGATTAAGAAAGCTAGAAGATGCATAAGAATTGAGAAGCATTGAGAAGAATAAGAACTTAGAAGAATTAGAACTTAGACCTAAAATGAGGAGCGAGGCCTCCTTTTATAGAAAATGAAAAGAATTGGACAGTGGAGATTAAGAGGCAAAAGAATGAGTGGCTAGGATTAAAGGTTAGGTAAGGTTTAGAAAAGATGAAGATGCAAAATGAAATGAGTGGATAGGATTAAGAGGCAAAAGAAATGAGTGGCTAGGATTAAGAGCCAAAAAGATGCAAAAGTCAAACTTCATTTGAGAGGGAAACAAAGATTTTAAAATGATTGGTGGAGAAAAAAGATGGAGAGGTGGCCACCTTGGAAAAGGTGATTGTACACATGTTTAGAGGTAATCCACCTTTAAATAAAGATTAGATGAATATTAGAAAAAGGTAAGCATAGGAAAAAGGGGAAGATGAATTAAATTAAAATAAATTTAATTTAATCGTGGTTTAGAAGAACTTTTAAGCTAGTGGAGGAATAAAATAAATAAAACTTATTTTATAGAGGAAAATGGAGGGATAATATATTAAATTAAATTTAATATATTATAGTATTTAAATAAAATTTAAATACAAAGGGGAAAATGAATTTGTTTAATTAAAATAAATTTAATTAAAGAAATAGAAGAATATAACGATTATAGTCAATTAATAAAATTAACCATAATGTTAAGGGAAAATATTAATAAAAATTAACATTAGTGTGAATGGACAATTTTAGGTGTCTACAAAATGTATATTATATAATATTTAATATATAATTGATATTATATAATATTTAATATATATAATATATAATCTAATATATATCTAATATACGGTTTTTGATATATAATATATCATATGATGGATGGAGAAAGGGGAGGGAGAAAGGGGAGGGAAAAGTGAAAAATCAAAATTCTGCTGGCATTTTTGAGTACCCCGAAAATATCGGGTACCCGATTAGGCTCGATATTGCTTTGTGCACCAAACCTACACGGTCAACTATTGAAATGTCTCAAAAACATGTTTTTCCCTCGTTTCTCTGAGTTCCAAACTTCGACCATGTAGCTGAAGAATTTTTTTTCACCTGAATTTGATGAAATAAAAAGGGGTATCTTAAGGAGATTATCAACTTTCTATCGATATAATTGCTATCAAATTTTGAATTTGGTAAGTAAATTATTAGTTATTTTCTATTGAGTTACCTCTAAAGTGTTGATTTATATATTGATTGAAAAATGACTATAAATTTTAGATGGTATAACATTTTTGAAATCTAAAAAATGTGTCACATTCTATGCTTCACCTACTATAAGGAGTTTTTTTTTGGTTGAATTTTGTAAAGTTTTGAATGAGTAAGGTGGTCAGACACGGGAGTTTTTTATTCTATAAACATTGTAGTAGAAAATTCATAATTAATTATTTTTTAGAATAAAATTACAAAAAATGTGTCACATCTGAGCATGAGTCTACTACTTATATATAAAATCTTATAATAAAATATTATCATTTGATTATGATTAAGGTGGTCAAACATACACCTACTTATTTTTTTCCAGAAATTTTTGTACTGCTGCATTGAAATCTATACTTTTCACCAATCATACTAATATTTTTTCAAAAAGGCCTAGTAGTTTAGAAACTACATTAAGTTTTCTATAGATTCTATTCTTATAACATTTTGATATTAGTTTGATTGCTAGTTAAAATTTTCACGTCAAGTTGACTAACCCTGATTTGCTTATTTTTCATTGCCACTTAAGGGCATAGTTTGGCCCCTCGTGATCTTGCACATACCCATATATATATTATAATATCATAGGGTTTTTATTTAAATTATAATATATTGTAAAAATTATTAGTAAAAAAAAAATTATGAGAACTTAACAAAATTTTTTTTAAAAAATTCTTATAAATTCTAATTTTTTTAATAAAATCTATGCATACCTAAAAACTAGGTCTTTAAGACCTTAAATGTTTTAGCCAATAATTTCATCAAAAAATATTTTTTACAATTTATAGACTTAAAAAATTTACATATAGACTATAGAAAATGTTTTATTTTTAACAAAATAAAATTAAAATAAATTGTAATTGGTGGAAAAAAATAGTTTTAATCACTAGTTAATGGAAGAAATCCAAAAACTAATGCAATAGTACTTGCTTAGCCTATTGGCAGGTACTAATAATGATAGTTTGTGCACATTTTATTGATTAATAATTTCAACTAAAATATCATCATAATTGAAAGTTAATTATTTCAAATTATATCAAATTTCATAATAGACAAAAATTGATTTATCTTTACAAAATAATCAAAATAAAGAGGGGAAATTAGAACTCTGGCATTGGAGATGGCACTACAGATTTCCATCTAAAACATGGACTATACTCAAATTGTTTACAGTTGATTTCAACAGTGAAGCAACTTGGAGAGGAAATTTAATGGGCTGTGGAGACAACTCAATTTGAACCAGCATCCAAGGATGGTACAATGCCATGATACTTTCTTCAAGGGATTTGAATGAAACATTTCACATGCCTTGCATATGTTGTCCATACCCCTGTTTCAAAGCTTCCATTAATGCATAGACAAGAAAGAGAGTGGAAAATAGTTGTTGAATATGGGTTTAACCTTTTTCGTTTGCATTTTCTTGGAAATTTTCAAAGCCTTAGTAGATTCATTTTCTAAGTTCCCAGAAGAAAATACCTCCTCAACCACCGTAGACCTTAATTGGAGTCAAGTGCACTTAAGACAAAACCACTATCACAGACCACAATACCTTGAATATCACCATCTGAAACCTCAGGAAGGTCCTTAGAAAATCATTCGATTGGTTTGTTTTTGAGTCTCTCTACATTTATCCAGCCCCCTTATGGACTCCTTCCACTTTAACCACCAAACCCCCAGACAAGTAGCTATGCAAGAATGAACATACCCAATATTACTGTCATCAATTATGCTTTTCCACACTAGTTTTAGGATCATAAACCTGCACTCTTTGGCTTTGACATGGGACTACAAAAAACTTGTCAGTGAGAAAAGTACCAACACAGAGATCAAGCAACTAAATAGAATTCATGGCAGGAAGAAAGTGCCACTAGTTTTCCTCTACTTTGTAGACTTCCTCAATGACATCAACAACAACTTCAATTGAAGAAATTGAAGCCCCTAAGCAGCAACACTTATGCAATGCCCTATCATTGCTTTCACGTTTTGTATTAGGTCTTGTAGGGAATTTGCTTGAGGGTTTCTAAAACTATTTTACCAAATTTATATTGTGCAGATCCCTATTTCAAAGATCCCTATTTCAAAACTTCATACGCAAGCAAAGAAAACATTGGCCAATGAATGATGAGTGGGTCTCCCCAAAAAATCTCCAACAACCACTAATCTATCAGTAAAAAACTCCAAAAATCTCGGCTCAAGGATGGTAGGAAAACACTAATTCTTTTGCCATTGTCTAATCAGAAAAGGTTTATGTATCAGACAATTCCATCACTAGGTGATGCCCACAATAAAAATCCTTTCAGCTTAAAAATTTGTCCATATATTATTGGCTAATATCTTGATGTTACAAAATTGACGTATTACACTATATCCATATAGAATTGTTTAAATATACAAATTTCCTTGTTGATTATCTTAATAGAATTACTCTTTTATTGATTTTAACATTTTCTATCAAAGTAGAAGAGCATAGAAGAGTAGGAAGGAAAAAAATAGAACAACACTATTTTATCCACTATGAAAGCATCCATTTGCACATGAATTTCATTTGACAACAAGGTTGCAGTGCAACATAGTTCCTGCCAAATGTTGGCAAAAATAATATCTAACAATTTTACTTATAAAAGTTAGTTTAATTAGGATTATATTAATATATTATAATAATTATTCATATATTAATAAAAAATATAATATAAAATTATTTAATCATTTTAAGGGTAAGTGCACAAAGATGGGGGACCAAAAAGATGCCACTTTTCTTTTTGGGCCCCCATCGCACATAGTGTGCATGCACTAAAGGGCGTGTGCCCCTATGGCTTGGGTTGCCCAAGCCTTAGGCTTGGGTAATCCAAACCAAAGTGCATGCACCCTATAGGGTGCACACACTTTGGAAAACACTTAGGGTGTTTCAAAGGGCATACGCCCTTTTTAAAAACCCTTATAAGGCTTGTTGCGCGGGTTTGAAAGCTCATTTTGCTTTCTCAAACCCATGTTTTTAGCTAAGAAGGGATTCTAAAGCATGCATGCCCTATTATATTTGCTTGTGAACTGATTTTTTTTGTTCATCCATCCATCAAATGGCTCCACGGCATTGTCAAGTTCGATATGGAAGAAGAGGTAAGTGTTTTTACAGCCCGTGCTGCTTATTTGTTTTAATATTTCAGTTTTGTTGTAATTTGTTTTGTTTAAAATTTGTTTTTGTTTAAATTTGTTGTGTAATGAAGATTTTAAAATGTAGTTTTTTTAACTGCCAGGAAGAAATAATCTCCCTCAAACAAACTCTCCACCAAACCCTCCACCAAACCCTCCGTCTCCTCATGAAGAACCAAATGAAGAACCGAATGAAGAAACAAATGAAGAAAATGAACCTCAATTGCCTCCACCAATCGAGAAACCTCATCTTGGAACACAAAAAAATTTGATGAACCAAATTGAAAGAGGGCAAAAAGAATTAGAATCTTTAATTAATAGGTTAAAAGATTCTAGTGGTACAAATCCTAGAAGGGAAAGACTTGCAAAATCATTGGAAGCAATCTTGACCCACGTAAACACGGTTAGTGGGAAAATTAATTTATGGCGGGATTAAAGAGAAGAACAAAAATAATATTATGTGAATAAATTATCTTATGCAGACATAAAAAAGAAAAAAATACAAAAGATGACTTTTGCCAGCTATTTAAAAAACCAAGGGACACAAATACTCTTAGAACTACAACAAGGAGGTTCCCAATTCATTGGTGCGTAAATGAAGACATTAAAAACAATTTTTGAGAGAGATGGTGGATGGTCTTTGATTCATATCGATGTAACAATCATGAGGTTCCTATATATTTCTTGAGGAAACTCTATTGTGAGTTTGTACTCAAAGAGGTGCCAAATTATTTTGACATTCTGGATTCTCAGGGTAGAGGAGGAGGGTCATCATTTGATTGAGTAGGGGCACATCGTGACCCTAACACACCTAGGGCTGCTATTGGCAAGCCATAGGTGGATCATGTTAGTATTCCTTCCATTGTGAAGGAACATGTAAAGGTAGACACACTAGGCACGATTAGTGCTCTGACACAGACTCTCATTCAATGTGCCACTCCTTTAGTTGAGAATGACTATGGTCAATCCTTGAAGGGGCATATTTTTTGGTCATGTGGATGCTTGTGCACATTTGGTACTAGCGAGAGAGAGGAAGAGGATTCTAGAATGATGACTGATAGCTTTCTAAATACAACATTTGGCATTGACACAGGTAAATATTTCCAAGTTCATTAAATTGCTTTGATCATATTTCATTTATAAAAGAATAACTATTTAATTTAGTATCTATTGTTTATGATGAAAATTTAGGACAAGAGTGTCAGTGGTGGTGGCGGTGGCAGTGGAAGTGGCAATGATCCTAATGTCCCATTTTACACATCAACGTCAATTCCACAAGTATGTATTGAATAAATTTTTTTAATTAACATATTTGATTATCATGTAATTATATGAATAATTGTATCCTAACTTATTATGCATGTGCATTAGATGTGCACTGGTGGACCATCGATGTTCACAATAGACAGTGAAGGGCATCATGCAACTTTCCTTGAGGTATCTTTATTTGCATATTAATTTGATTTACTTGATCATATTTAATTAATGAATGAATGAATAAATTACTAGACAAATTATGATCAAAATTCAGAGGCACGATGATTACATTCTTTCACCTGGGTTTGTGAGGTTACCATTGAGTCCACAGGTATACATGTAATAATGCATTATAATTAACATGTCAGTAGTACATTCTTATATGAATGGTTATCTTATAATTTTCCATGTACATGTGCACTAGTTGAATGTTAGAGCTTCAACTTCGACACCGTACACCGGAGGACGCGGTGGAACCTTCACGGAGGTATCATTTACTCATTAGTAGGGTTGTAAAAAATATATGTAATCTTGATAACTGCATAATTTACTTTTTTTGTTTCATTTTCAGCTTTTGACATTAGAGACTCCTTCTATCCATGATACTTTGGATCATGGAGTGGCTACAACAGTAGCTAGTTCTGAAGCATTGATTGAGGTATGAAAGAGATCACTTAACTTTAATTGTTATTTTAATAGTTTTTATTGAATTTTATAATGATATCCATGTATGTATTTTAATTATTATTTTGATCATTGTTGTAGGGACTTATGACTCCAGATTGCTAGCATGTGCCTTTGGTGGATGAACATAGTGACTATTTGCTAGTGGTAAGCCAATATTCAATTTTATGCCATTGTATAATTCAATTTTGATGTATATTAGTTATCTCTATCTAAATTTCTTTTTTATCAGGTTGAGCTACAGAAGAGTCTAGATAGGAGGACGAGTGAGTGCACTCGAAAGACTATGACCCACTGCATCTCCATTGACACGATGATCAAAGATAGCTCCGCATTTGTTTTCTTCCCCTAGCGGGAAAGGACTAGATTAGGGATATGGATTGTATGCCTATATGGCATTAGTGGACATAGTTTTTGTATATTGTATCAGTGATACGTTGTACATCCATTTGGCTTTGAAGAAGCCAGTTTTATTGTATTGAATATATTCAATGTATGACATTATTGGACATATATATTTGACTTCATGCCCTATGAATATATATATTTTATGTTTTAGGTATGCAATTCATGTGTTTGGTGTATTGATGTCTACTAATTTATGTTTATGTGGATGTCTTTGCTTTGTAAATTTCCCATGACTTATAGTTATGCTTGTATGTTTATCAATGTATGTTTAACTTGCTGATTGTGCTACAAATGCCAGTCACTATTCTCAATAACAGTCAATTCCTTGACTGTAATAATAAAAAAAGTAATGAAATGAATGCATAAATGTATAAATATAATATAAGGATTCTTGGGGTACCCTAATGTTGGCAAGAGTTCTTTTATTAATAAGATTACTATGGCAGATGTGGATGTGCAACCTTATGCTTTTACAAACTAACTTCTAATTGTCCCCTAACTGGCTCATTGTTAATGACAAACACTAGAATACATATTTGCACTCATCCTATTGCTCACCCCGGAGCCATCAGTGTCATTCAAATGACTGTGTGCCAAAAAAGGTTGTCAGTAGCATTTATCTGACCATTCAAAGTTGTTGGAACAAATGGTTCGATGCTATGACCGATGGTTGGAAAGATACGCAATGTTGTCCATTTGAACTGAGGAAGACTATGAGTTTTGACATCAACCGAGAATGTGTTTCCAAATATAAACAAACTTGAATCTCTAAAAACCAAGACAGGCTTTTGTAGGATCCAACAACACGGTCCTGTAGCACCTAATGAATCCATGCTACCTCACACGAGCTCCAAGATATGACCCCACAAAGATCATTGATTTCATGCTTAAGAGACCATGAGGGACACTTCAGCCTAGAGTCATTGGTGGGGTTTGAACTACTATGCATGCCAAATGAGGTTGCCCCTAGCATTTACTCGATCATTCAGAGCTATTGGAATAGATAGTTTGATGCTATGACTGACAGTTGGAAAGATATGCAATGTTGGCTATTTGAACTGAGGAACACTATGAGTTCTGACATCTACCGAGAATGTGTTTCCAAATATTAACAAACTTGAATCAACTAAAACTAAGAGAGACTTTTTTAGGCCCCAACAACATGGTCCCATAGCACCTAATGAATCGATTCTACCTCACACAAGCTCTGAGATATGACCCCACAAAGATCGTTGATTTCATGCTTAAGAGACCTTAAGGGACACTTCAGCCTAGAGTCATTGGTGGGGTTTGAATGACTGTGTGTGTCAAAAAAGGTTGTCACTAGCATTTACCCAACCATTCAGAGCTATTGGAATTGACGGTTTGAAAGATACAAACCATTGGCCATTTGAACTGAGGAACACTTTGAGTTCTAACATCAACCGAGAATGTGTTTCCAAATATAAACAAACTTGAATCTTTGAAAATAAAGAAAAGATTTTGTTGGCCCTGGCAACACGGTCTCGTAGCACTTGACAGATCAATTTTACCTTACATGAGCTTCAAGATATGTCCCCGCAAAGATCCCTGATTTCATGCATTTGGGACCTTGAGGGACACTTTAGCCCAGATTTGTCAGTAGGAAGAGAAAGGGAAGGAGACAGAGAGAAGGAGAAGGAGAGAGAGAGAGAGAGAGAGAGAGAGAGAGAGAGAGAGAGAGAGAGGGGGGGGGAGGAGAGAGTAGGAGAAGGAGGTGTGTGTGAGAGAGAGAGAGTGAGAGAGTGAGTGAGTGAGAGAGTGAGAGAGGGGGGGAAGGAGAGATAGAGAAGGGGAAAGGGAGAAAGTAGGAGAGAGAGAGAGAGGAGGAGAGGTGTCTATGTGTGGGAGAGAGAGAGAGAGAGAGAGAGGGTTAAGGAGAGATAGAGAAGGGGAAAGGGAGAGAGTAGGAGAGAGAGAGAGAAGGGGGAGAGGAGAGAGAGAGAGAGAGAGAGAGGAGAGAGAGAGAGAGAGAGAGAGGAGAGAGAGAGAGAGAGAGAGAGAGAGAGAGAGAGAGAGAAGGGGGAAAAGGAGAGATTAGGAGAGAGAGAAGGAGAAGGAGAGGTGTGTGTATGAGAGAGAGAGAGAGGGGGAAGGAGAGATAGAGAAGGGGAAAGGGAGAAAGTAGGAGAGAGAGAAGGAGGAGAGTGTGTGTGTGTGGGAAAGAGAGAGAGAGAGAGAGAGGACAGAAGGGAGATAGAGAGATAGGGTGATGAGAGAGAGGAGAGAGAGAGAGAGAGAGAGAGAGAGAGAGAGAGAGAGAGAGAGAGAGAGAGAGAGAGAGAGAGAGAGAAGGGGAGAGAGAGAGAGTATGGGGGAGAGAGGGAGAGAGAGATAGAGAGAGAGGGTGATGAGAGAGAGGAGAGAAGGGAGAGAGAGAGATATAGAAGGTCAGAGTGAGAAGATGAGATAGAGAGAGAGAGTTATAAGGGGGAGAGAGAGAGATAGAGAGAGAGAGATAAGGGGGGGAGACAGAGACAGAGAGTATGGGGGAGGGAGAGAGACAAAGAGAGAGCACTCTCTCTCTCTCTCTCTCTCCCTCTTACTTTGACTATTTCTCATCACTATATGAATCTATATCTTACATAGGGCGCATGCCCTATAGGGTGTGCACACTATGTAAATTTATCATAAATTTACATAGTGCGCATGTCCTATAGGGTGTGCGTGCTTTGTAAAGGATTTGAATTTACCAATCCTAAGGCTCGGATTTTCCTTGGAGATCCAACCCAAAGGCTTGGACAATTGAAATAGGCCTGAGATGTGTTTTTCAGTAGACATACAAAAAAATGACATCTTTTTTTGTGTGCTCTTTAGGTTTACTCGTGGCTCAAGAATGTAAAAATCAGATGACGTGATATTGCAGATCTATGTGTTAGCTATCTAAGCATATAATTTATTTTGAATTCTGATTATGTTAAGTTTTTCAACTCTAATTTCTTTTGTGTGTATGTCCATTTATTGTAAAAAACCAACATTCAGTATTTTGGGCATAGATTTTGGCTTATTCGTCGAATTTTGCAATAAGTTACATTTTTAGAAACTAGACTCCATTCTACACACTTTAAATTAAAAAAAATGATTTTCGATTAGTTTTAAATGATTTCTAGGGGGAGCACACTAAAATTTCATGTTTTCAGGATGTGTGCACTTCGTAAATTCATAAAAAATTATACATTCATCAAAAAATTACCAAAAAAATCTAGGATAAACTATGTGGTGCTAGCTAACTTTTTTACTGGAGCAATTTAAAAAATTCAAAAAAAAAGTGAACATTTTAGGGGGAGCACACCGGATGCTATGTTATGTTTTTGGACAAAAAACATGACCACTTTTTGTGCTGCCCCCTTTTTGAGGGCCTTAATCTGCACTATTTTCAAAATAAATTAGTAGTTTAGGAACTAGATACAGAGTATTACAACTCTTGTTTTTGTCACATCTTAAAATTTTGAGTCTAACTATCTTCAATTTCTTGTTGAAGTTCAGAGTTTGTGATTTTCAGGAAAAAAGTGGCATCTTATACCCCCTTTTTGGTACCACATCTTTGTGCACTTACCCTTAATATATTAAATAATATAATATAATTTAGTTAAATAAAATATGCATATAAAATCTAATAATTATTCATATATTTATAATTTTTTTGATGAATAGAGGCCTTTTCTGTTAAAAATATTAAAATACAATATTCACAAAAAAGAGTCGGGGGAAAGAGTCACCTCGCAAGTCACACGACACTTAGGCCGGAAACATACAACTATTAATCAAAAACTATATATTTATAATTTAACATTAATAGAATAATAATTTATTAGTTTATTGATAAAATAATATTATATACAAAGTAGTATAATTAGAAGTAAAGTATGCTATTATTATAATCTAATATAATACCATAAATAATAAAATAAAAAATTATTTAATTAATAATATAAAAATAAATATTATAAATATAGTATAAAATATAATATAATTGATATTAAATTATATATCTTAGAATATTTTATTTTAATTTAATAATGACAAAAATATAATAGAAAAATAATTTAATATTATAAATATTACTATTCATATAATATAAAATAAAATATAGTTTATTAAGTAATAATCATACCTTTGAGAGCCAACTATAAAATATAACATTCATTTTTATTTTTCTTAATAAAATAGAGCACGAACTATAATCTACCTTATAAAACACTTTCATATTTTCAAAAAAAGGGCTCTTATTGCTAAAAGTTTAGCCAATGAAGTGACAGAAAATGAATTTTAAATATATGTTTTGTTAAAAAAATTGCAACTCTACTTTAGTTAAGATAAATTATTTTGAAATAACAAAAATGTCTTGCACCTCATTTGGTAAGAAATGAGTTATGAATAACCAATTAAGTTCAGTTGATGCCTATAGTTCTAGGCTTGCGGCAGGAACTAATAAAGGGGTCCAACATTTTACAGATTGATTTGTTAAAAAAATATAAAATAAAATAAATTATATCATGTGAGAACAACCCAAAATGTTAGGAAAAATATAGATAAAAGAGAGTGACAATGCCTAAAGCAGATACAAAACTTTTCATAGTAAGCTGCACAAATTTTTCCCACAACAAGGACATTTTAATCATGGTAGAGCAAGAGAATTTTGGTTTAAAGTTTTTAAAATTATTTAATGTTATAAAAAATTGAGAGAACATTATTATTAACTTCTTAAATTATATTAAATATTTAATTTTTTTTGGTTTTTTATAAACAACCTTGAAGTTAAATTTTCCTAGTATCACAAGATCCATATTGAATCTTTTAATGAAATATTGTAAGCATAAACTTATTAGTACTTATCGATAGGGTAAGCAAGTACTATTGTAATGAGTTTTGGATTTCTTGCTTTAAGTAGTAATTAAAATAAGTTGTACGGAGCAATCATAATTTTAACATATTTTTAATTTTTTTTATAAATTTCATGTTTTTATAGTAAACATGTAATATCTTTAAGTTTATAAATTACAAAAATTATTTTTTGAGCATATGATTGATTTGAGTCTTATACACGAGATTTTTGGAATTGAAAACTTATGAAGTTTAAAGTACTTTTAAAAAATAAAATATTGTAAATAATATCATATTAAAACTTATCATATATTAATAATATATAATCATAATTTAGAATTTAATGCATGCATTACATATATAACATATTTAAAAAACAAATATTTTATAATATAATAATGTTTCTAAAATATGCACAAATTTATATTATATAAAATTAAAATAGAATTTGTATAATAATGAAATAATACTTGTTTGGTGCATGGAATACAGAATGTTGGATATAGTCAATTTTGGAATATGCTGCAATTCTAGAAGATACATATCCTCAAAATGATATCCAGAATATGTGTTGGAACCGTTTGGTTCACCCAGAAGATGACTGAGAAGATATATTTTTTGCGTTTGGGTGCCATGATTTGGAATTGGAATATGCACTGAATAAGAATTTGTTTTAGTGTTTAATTTGTTTGAATATAAACAATTTGTGATTTTTTCAAATGTACTTATGTTTTTCACATTTTGTAGGCATTTTTTAACATTTATTTTATTTTTCTATCAAGGTTAATTTTATAATATTTTGAAATAAAATTATGTTTATAAGTTTTTAAAAAATTTAACATTTTGTATAACTTTTAAAAAAAATAAAATTCCTATACATATTTATAAAATAGAAAACTCCAAAATACATAGGTCATCATTATAAACAAGCCATTCATTTTATTATTTATTTTTTTCAAAATGTTGCCAACCTAGCTCAATAGGAGCACCGATAGGAAAGATCCGAGTGGAGAAAACCTTCGGTCTAGCCCCAAAAAGAAAACTCAATAAGATTACAATTAAATGGATGAGGCATTCCTCATTACTTAATGTAGATATGAAATTTCAACTTGAATGAGGCATTCCTCATTTACATAATGCAGATACAATGTTATAATGTATTGTCTCATGAGTCTTTGATGCTCTCTCATGCCCGAAATCTTGTTTTTGTTTGTGGACACCACATACATAGAGCATATGACTACTTTGTGCTTTTGTTAGTACACCAATGAAGTACATTCAACTGCTAACTTTTGTATGAGTTTAAAAAAAATATTATTAATTATTATTACCTTCTATGACCTCCTTTGATTCTTACCTGAATGATCCACGCTTGTCAAGATCAAAACATGACCAATTAAATGATTTCATACATGATATATCTATGTTAGCCTCAAAATTTCTCTACAAACCTAGGTTAGAATTCTACAAAGCAATAACCAAGAAAACACTAACATTAAATCATGTGACTAATAGCAGATTGGGGCTCACCTGAGCCATAAACATGAAGAATTATTGTAAAAAAAGATGTAAACCATATATGCGCACTTGAGGCAAAGAGAAGTTATGCTATATCCATATTAAAATATTAGTTACAATATGAAAATACTAAACTAACTAATTCCTGAGCTCATCTCTGCATATGGTCACAACAAAGATATGCAATTACAATATAGAGAAGGCATCGCAAAAATATAATTTTGGCATTTTCCCTAGCCTGACATGTTTTGCACTTAAATCCTTCATCGTGGATAAGTGGAGATGGACGGATAGATGTAGATGAGTTATCAGCGACCCAACTAAAGTATTTACAACCATTATTTCCCTGTGATGTCCAATCTACATTAGTTCTTATAATATAATGAATAGTATTGTAGCCACGAAAAATTGGCAAAAGGCTTAAATCAATCAAAAGGTGCAATCAAATCATCAAATAGCATGAAAAATCAATAAATGGAACAAAGGCAATTCAAATCGAAGGAAAATTCAATTAAATGATTAAATAAAGCTTGAAAAGGGGAAAAACACTACGAAATTGATTAAATTCAATTAATGACATAGTTGTTGAAAGCAAAAATCAAAATGAACATCTTACCCTTCATGGCTAAATTTAATTACTTTAATTAATTAATAAATACTAATTTCCCTCAACAAAGCAAAAAGGAGACAAAATGGACACAAATCACTCACTTTTGTTGAAATGGTCTAGCCTTTTGAAACCATTTAAATGATTGTCCCCCCATTTATGGATAAAGAAAAGCCAATTGACCTAACCCAAGCATAACCATGGTTATCTCACTCTACCCCCCTACCCTTGGGAAAATCTTATATATTGAAGGCATTTAGAAGCATAATTGATCCACTCCATATCTTTGAATTGCAGCAAAGCTCTTGCAATTTGCATCCACATCACTCACTTATCATTTTTCATTCCTAATTAGCTTAAATTGCTTTGATCATAGTAGATTGTTCATCAAATAGAGCTAGAATTTGATAGAATAGATCTAAATTTGCATATCATATAGCTTAATTCTCATCTTTAGAGTGTCACTAGTGAGGATCATAGCTGAGAGCCTCATTTACCACTTTATTTTAGAGATCCATGAGATATTTAGATTAATTGTGCATTATTTAGATTAGTTTGCTTTGAATAGTGTAATTGTCTTTTAAATCTTGTTATTTCATGAAGGTGCAAATCACTCACACACAAATGGCACCCACCGTGGGGCTCTAGGCCTCAAATTCATCATTATTTTCACATTTTTGCTAAATTTAGGCTAGAAATTGTATATTTTTTCTCACTGTCTGTAGATCACAAAGAAGAAATCATGCCGACAAATAAAGAGATCTCACCTTTAGCAAAGAAATGTCACCTACGGAGAATAAAATGATGCGCTGAGTTTGGACTTTTATGCGAATTAACCTACAGATTCACGCTACCGAAAAGAGAAATAACACATTACAGAAATAAAATCATGCTTCTGGTTATTAAGTTGTCATGTTTGTGACAAAGATACCATGCATCTGGTCATTTAAATGTCACGGACATCAATTGAAAAGTCACTTTCAGGAAGTCATTTTATGTCTGGTGTGAAGGGAGTACTCTGCCTTATTGATTTAATTTCTCACTTTTGTCATTTGAAATGTCACCTTTGATAAATTAGATATCACTTTTATTGAATTAGTTTGTCACGTCTGGTAAAGATTTCACATGTAGATAAAATTTGATATTGCTCCTGGTTATTTTGATCTTGCTTGAGCCCCGCAAGGTGACGCTCGTAGTTAAAGTAATCACGCCTTTGTCAAATTAGATCTTGCATACAGTCTAGACAATGTTGCGTGGCTGTACTTTTATATTTTATCAAAAGTGTTAAAATAATGACTGTATTCTGACTTCACGTCCCTTTTTTTTTTCTATCTCAGGAGTATGGTCTATCATAAGAAAGTTCAAAAACTAGAGAGAAGGCATAACTTGAAGGAGAAATTGATCGCTAAGAGGATAAGAAAGGAAAACCGGATACACACCACCTTTGTTCTCAACAATGACTTAGAAAGGGATGTAGAGGTATATGCTAAATACATTGCTATTGTAAATGCTTACAAATAGAAATACGTATCATTAAATTGGGAGTTTAGTCCCTAAGTTTGTAAAATTTTAAAAATATTGAAGTAAAAGAAGGAATAAAAAGCATAATCGAAATTGTAGCATTCTAAGCTTTGATTTTGGTTTCTCCTCACTTTGTTTGTTTGTGCCAACTAATTTTTTGGTGGAGGGAACGTTTCACTAAGGTAAGGGAAGGATTTGGAGAGAAAATGAGAAAATCTACTACTTAAAAATGCGCCTAGCCTTTGCTAGCATCGTTTGAGGTATTTCTCTCATCAAGCTTGCAAAATTCCCTTAAATTGTGGCATTTTCAAAGTTCAAAACATAGTTTAATCATAAAAGGAAAAGAACAAACATTTCAATTCTAAGAACTCCTTTGTCACGGGGTTGAAAAAGAACCAAATTGATTGTGATTGTTTGGGATAAGGGAAAAGCAATAGGGATATGCTCTTCACTCTTTGAGTGAATCAAATTCCCAAACTTGCTCTACCAAATCCACTTTTCATGCTTTCAAATAAACATGTTTAAAACTTAGTGGGCTCACCTCCCGAGATTGCCTTAAAAGGGCCGGTGAGAGGGGACAGCCCAAAGTAGGATACACTTGCTTTTGCCACGAGAATCTGACCCACTATAAAAAGAAATGTGTGTATCCTTAATGGGGTGCATGAAAAAAGGATTTTAGCTCTTTCGAACTTCCTCTAGTAGTCTTAATGGATTGCACAAAATCATGCTTCGGTGCGTGTGCGAAGCCCCTTAACATACTTGGGGGATGAACGGCTAAGATCCATTTTGAACGGAAAACTTACTACATAACGGTAAAATAGAAAAAATACCTATTAGAGCCATGTTTACGAACCAATTATGTGCTAGGTAGATTGTGTGGAAGCTATTCTTGTGTTTCAACCTGTGAAAACATTCAAAAATACACACATTAGAGCATTCTAGGGATATGGTACCAAATTGATGTGTGTGTTGAGATTGTTTTTATATTTTCAAACAAGATATTCCAAAGTTATTGATCAAAAAATCATTAAGATTTTAAACCATTTAAAATTGATCAAAATTTTTTACCTTATTCCAAAAACCAGATTATCAAAAGAAGAAGTCAACATACCCTTAAAGTTTGTTCATGCCTGTTCTTACAAGATCACACTCTATAAAGAAAACATTACAAACAGACGGGACCTACAAACAAGAAGAGATCCCATTTTCGGGGGACACTTTCATTACTTCACGAGTGATTGAAAAACCCGCTAAGGCAAAGGACACTAACGAGATGTTTAGCGGCACCCTAGGAAATATCGATCCTAACAACCAAGGAAACAACATGAATGGGGGTATGGGTCCTAACAACAATAAAGAAAATTCTAATAATGGAGGAAGAGATCCTAATTCCCAAGAAGCAAATTCACAAGGCAACAACTTACCTCCTCTTCATAATACAAACCTACCCCCAACTATGGAAGAAGCCACGAATGAAAAGGTGTTAGAGGAAAGACAATGTCCTTATTTCATAGAACTAATGAAAAAGACCATGCTTATGGATAAAGAAAAATACTTCATGGACTTGATACAAATGGGAGTAAAGCTACCTAAAGATTTTGACATAGAACAACTAAAGCCCAAGGAAGTAGAAGACCCTATGGAAGCAATAAGGGAACAATTCAAGGCATTACAAATGGAAATCGACAGGTTGAAACAAAATGGGGCTCCTAAGCCTTTCTCTATTGAAACATTATGTCCTTTTCCATTCGATAAGAGTTTGGTCATGGTGCCTTTTCCCATTAATGTAACATTTCCTAAGTATGATAGGTATGAAGGAACATCTGACCCACATGATCATCTTCAAGGGTTTTGTGCATTGAGTCTTGAATTCATGCATGATACAACCTATTTAATGAGACTATTCCCAAGAAGCTTGGGAGGAATGGCCATGGATTGGTTTTTAAAACTACCATTCGACATCAAAACCTTTGAAGGATTAGCTTCTAAATTCGTGACTCATTACTCCTATAACATCAAACATGAGGTCACAATGATAACGTTATGTAACATGAAGCAACAAGATGGAGAAGCCTTCCTCACATTCTTGCAAAGATGGAGGACTTCATTTGCTAGATATCCAAGAAGTGTATCGGAAAAAGAGAAAATGGATATCTTTATTAATGGTTTAAGCAACGAATTAAATTATAGACTAAGGATGAAATGTCCTAAAACCTTCCAAGATTTGATTGATAATGGAGTTACAATGGAAGAAGTGTTGATTAAGAGTGGAGAGCTGAAATTGTACAAGGAAAATAAGAACAACTCTAACTCCAACAACAACAATACCAACAATAACAACAATCAAAATAAAGGTTGGTACAATAATAATAGCCGTTATGCTACAAAAAATAACAACAAGGGCATTGTTAATGATGGTGTGGTGGAATCCAACAACTTGAAGGTGATTCCATTTGCCCTTAAAAAGACACCTAATCAAGTGAACAATACTAATCAAGCATATAATGCACCTTCCAACAATAACAACAATGCCAACAAGAATAATCAAGGAAACAAGGATCGAAACAGCAAGCATGATAAGTATTTGAAGCCCACTCCTTCAAGACACTTTACACCCTTGGGAGAATCACTTGAAATGTCATTAAAGGCTCTCATGGCTAACAATGTTATTACATTACCTACTATTAAGCCTTATGAACTAGACAACAAGCCGGGTTGGTGGGATGCTAAGAATCATTGTGAATATCATAGAATTCGGGGACACACTACAAATGAATGTCTACAATTAAAGAATGTGGTGCAAGACTTGATAGATAATAACATAATCACCGTTGATGGACCCCAAAATAATGAAGATCATACGGCCTTCAAACAACCTTTTTACAAACATGATAAAGGTGAGTCATCAAATGGCAAGAAACAAAGTGCCAATAATCTCAACTTTGCACCATCATATGATCATATTGTTAATGCTATAATAATTAATGAACAATCTCAAAAGGAAGCAACAAATGTCATTACAAGAGGGCAGAATTCTAGAATGACTTTACAAGGGATAGTCCCTCAAAACACCAATATCCCACAATCCAACATTGTGGTCAAACAACCTCCTACAACAACAAGGCCTTATAGTTTGGTGGATCAATTGCAACGTACTCCAGCACAAATCTCAATCTTAGAGTTATTGAAGTTGTCACCAAATCATAAAGAGATTTTAGAAAAAAATTTAGAAGAGACACAGGTTTCTACTACCTTAGGGGAAGAAAAGTTTCAAAATATGGTAGGACATCTCGTGGCTCCTCATTGTCTTTCATTTTCTGATCAAGACGACATGTCTATAACTCATCCTCAAAATTTTCCATTACATATAGAGGTTTTGATCGAAAGACATAAAGTCAAAAGAGCCCTTATTGATGGAGGGGCTAGTCTTAACATCTGCACATTAAGTCTTGTAAAATCCTTAGGTTTATCTGAGTCTTGCATTGACCCTACAAAGAAAATCACCATAAAAGCTTATGATGAAGCTGAAAGAGCTTCTAAAGGCATGATTGTATTGTCCATCCAAGTGGGACCAGTCAAGAAGGAAACCAAGTGTCAAGTGTTGGACATGAAATTAACTTATAACATCTTATTGGGAAGACCATGGATTCATGAGATGCAAGCCGTCCCATCCACATACCACCAATGCATCAAGTTTCCATACATGGGTGAAGAAATCACGGTTGGAGGAGACTCAAATCCATTCCAATATTGTAATGCACTCAAACCCTTGCATGAATTATACATTCCACATAATCGTGAAGGAATTATTCCAAGAATCACCAATGAAGATACACAAAATCCTCTTCAAGCTAGCTCAACTACATCAACTAAGGGCAAGGAAAAAGTGAGCTACAAGGGTCCAAATGTAATGGAAAGTCCATATTTAGCACCTAAATTGGAGACAGCGATCTACAAACCTATGAAAGAGGAAAAGGAATAAGCTAAAGAAGATCATTACCAACACATGAGTGAGATGATGAACAAATTTGACAAACAATGCAAGATTAGTTCAAAAGGAGTAGGAGAATATTCAGTTTCTCTATTTCACATGCCCATATCTCCCAAATCACATGGTAAACCATCAAAAGAGCATCTTCCACATAAGTATAATTCTTATTTTGTGAGGGAAGATAGCAAAGCAACATGGGATAAGGAAGAAGATGAAGTCCTTCAATGGCTTTATCATGATGAAGATGATAGCTCAAACACTCCCATGGAAAGATTTCAGCATGTCAATATACAAACTGAACAATATGGGAAAGGATTTGATATTATACAAAAGATGGGATACAAAGGAAGAGGACCCTTAGGCCAAAGAAATAGAGGGTTATTAGAACCTATTGAACCTATTTGGAGGGAAAGTCATGAAAAATCTGGAGTAGGTTTCCAATACAAAGGAGAAAGTTCAAGTCCAATGCATGATTTTCATCCTCAAATAAATGCATTAGAATTCGAAGGAGATAGTGATGACTCTTAGGATTATGAATGGGATACTTTATCAGAGGAGTCATGTCAAGATAAAGAAGTCATTGCTATACATACTTATGCAAAAATCCCAAAACAAGAAGCTCCAATTAATGAAGAACCTCCTATTCAAAGGCCTAATATAGAACAAGCATCTAATAGTGGAGCATGTATAGAAACATTTTGGACACCTTCAGAGGAGGGAAATTCAAACATTAGTTTTAACCCACTTGTGGCTTTTCCCACATTATTTCCCGTAGAGGTTGATGAGGATTCAAGCGAAGGGGACTTTGACCCTACTTCCATGGATCATCTTGAGGAAGCACACATCATAGATCTAAATAATACAATGTATGAACCCTCAAATGAAGTCATGTCCATAAATCCTATTGATGATACCTTACCCAATAATTCCTTAATTTTGATGCACCCGGACCTCATTGATTGGGATCAAACCAAACCAAATGACTTACTTTACTTCCCAAATGACCAAGCAACAAACCAATACCTCAATGTGGTTGAACCCTCTTTCACCAACGAACTCAATGCGGACATAGTGACAACAACAAGGGTCCAATCTCTTAGTCAAAAGAAAAAAATGAAAAAAAATAAAAAAATGAGAAGTTCTATTGGTGAAAACCCAACTGTGGCACCATTAGAACCAAAAACAATGAAAATAAAAGATGTTTCTTTTGGTGAAAACACAACTATGGCACCAAAGGAAGAGAGATTGGATACTTTGCCCGAACATGAGGAAGAAAGGTCATCTATTCTTATAGAACCAACAGAAAAAGTTAACATTGGTACGGAAGTAGATCCAAAGTTCATACACTTGGTTACATCACTTACATCTCTTGAAAGAGAGGACTTTATCAAATTCTTCCAAGAACAACAAGTGAATTTTGCATGGTCATATGCTGACATGCCCAGACTGGATCCTGATTTCATAATGCACCATTTGAATGTTAGACCCGGAGTTAAACCTGTGAAGCAAAAACTAAGGAAAATGCACCCACATGTGGCTCTCCTAGTCAAGGAAGAATTGGAAAAATTGTTAAAGGTGGGGTTCATAAGAACAATAGCATATGCTGATTGGATCTCTAACATTGTGCCGGTTACTAAGCATGATAAATCTATCCGTGTGTGTACAGATTTTAGAGATTTAAATCTTGCATGTCCCAAAGATGACTTCCCATTGCCAAGCATAGATACCATAGTGGATCTGATAGTAGGTCACGCAATGTACTCATTAATGGATGGATTTAGTGGCTACAATCAAATAAAGATTGCTCCTGAAGACCAAGAAAAGATAACATTTACTTGCTCTTGGGGTACTTTTTGTTGGAATGTCATGCCCTTTGGTCTTAAAAATGCTGGAGCTACATATCAAAGGGCCATGACAACTATTTTCCACAACATGATGCACACTTTCTTAGAAGATTATGTGGATGACATTCTAGCAAAGTCCCACAAAAGAGAAGAACATTTACAAATCCTAAGAAAAATATTCATTCGGTTAGAACAATTCAAAGTTAGATTAAACCCAAAGAAGTGTGCCTTTGGTGTCCAATCTGGCACGCTATTGGGTTATATAGTGTCAACAAAAGCAATTGAAGTTGATCCTGAAAAAGTACAAGCCATTCTAGAGATGGAGATTCCAAGAAACATTAGCCAAATGAGGTCACTACAAGGAAAGATTCAATCAATAAGGAGATTTATATCTCAATTAGTAGAAAAGTGTCACTCCTTCACTAGATTGCTACACAAGGACACTACATTTATGTGGGATGAAGAATGTGATAAGGCCTTCACTAGTTTGAAGACTTATTTGATAAACCCACCTATTCTTATGTCACCTATCAAGGGCAAAGAACTGTTGTTATACATATCAGCCACAGAAAGGTCTCTAGGCATATTGTTGGCACAAGAAGATGAGCAAGGAAAAGAAAGGGCAATCTACTATCTTAGTAGAACCTTAATAAAATATGAACTAAATTATTCATTTATGGAAAGAGCATGTCTAGCAGTGGTCTTTGCATCTCAAAAACTAAGACATTATATGTTGATGCATAAGATCAAATTAATTGCCAAGATTGATCCTCTCAAATACTTGCTAAGTAAAACTGCCTTAACAGGTAGAATAGAAAAATGGGCCATGATCCTAAGTGAATTCGACATTGAATATGTTGATAGAAGAGCAATTAAAGGACAAGTAATAGTAGATCACTTAGCAGATAACCCAATGGAGTCTACACAAACCATTCAAATTGAATTTCCAGATGCAGCAATTGTCAACATAAAAGCAAAGACATGGAAATTATATTTTGATGGATCTTATACACAAGGAGGTTCTAGAGCAGGTATATTATTGGTTACCCCTCAAGGGTACACCATTCCAAAGTCCTATAAACTCTTATTTCTGTGCACCAATAACATAGCGGAATATGAGGCATTAGTCATTGGCATCAAAATGGCTTTGGAATGGAATATTGCAGAATTACAAGTGTATGGGGATTCCCAACTCATAATCAATCAGGTTAATAATGAATACAATACCAAAGATATAAAATTGATGAAATATTAAACCTTGATTGATGGATGGAAGAAGTACTTTGCTTTGATCACATCTGAACAGATTCCAAGAGAAAAGAATATAGCAGCAGATGCCATGGCTACCTTGGCTTCCTTATTACAAAAACTAGATCAAAATGAGAAGTATGAGTTCTTGGTGGAAGAGTTGGTAAAATTGGCATTCAACCTTCTTGACACCCAAATTGTTGCTCTTTTACATGGACATGACTCTCCTTGGTATGGACCCATCTATACTTACCTTAAAGACCAAGTACTCCCCGTAGACCAAACTCGTGCCCAAAAATGTAACTTCATACGCCAAGCCACCCGTTACCTAATCCTTTCAGACACATTGTATCGTAAGGGTCTTGATGGGATGTTACTTAGATGTTTAGAGGAAGAAGAGTCTAAGTTAGCTTTACGCAAGGTCCACAAAGGCATTTACGGGTCACACTCAAGCGATCTTAATCTAGCTAAGAAAATCCTTCATTTAGGGTACTTTTGGACAACATTAGAAAAGGATGCTTGTCAATTTGTGAAGACATGTAGCAAATGTCAATATCACGGTAACATGATACATGCACCGGCTCAAGAACTACACCCATTCATTACACCATGACCTTTTTATCAATGGGGTTTTGACTTGATTGGAATCATACATCCTCCATCTTCAAATGGACACAAGTATATAATCACAGCAATAGAATACTTCACCAAATGGGTGGAAGCAGTTCCATTAACAATAGCAACCGCAAACAAATTTCAATGTTCATATTGAACCACGTAATTTGCCGCTATGGTATTCCACATGCCATTATCACGGATAATGGGAAACAATTCAAAAATCAGGATATTGATAAACTTTGCATGACATTCCACATTACACATCATTCGTCATCCATTTATTATCCACAAGGAAATGGCCAAGCTGAAGCAATGAACAAAAATATCCTCAAGATATTAAAAAGATTAGTTAACAAATCAGGAAGAGATTAGGACGTGCAAATAAATCCCACACTATGGGCTTACAGAACTAGTATCAGAACACCTATAGGAGCCACCCCATTCTCTTTAGTCTATGGAGCCGAAGCAGTTCTACCATTAGAAGTTGAAATCCCATCTCTACAGGTTTCATTAAGAGGATTAATCACTGATGAGGATTATAGGGTTGCCAGACTGCAACAATTGGAATTGTTAGAGGAACACCAGACTCAAGCTTATGAGCATTTAAGATTTTATCAAAATAGGATTTCACAGAATTACAACAAACACATCAAACCAAGAACTTTTCAAGTAGGAGACTTGGTATTAAGAGAAAATTCCAAAAATTAAGCTGAAAGGGAAAAGAAAGAAAAGTGGGAAGCTAATTGGATAGGCCCATTTGTGATAGTGTCATCCTTTGAAACTGGAACATATAAGTTATCAGATTGTAATGGTGAAGAGTTACAAGAACCCATAAATAGCATTCATTTGAAGAGGTTCTACACCTAAATCAGATGAAAGAGTATATAGAGTATCAGATGAGAGAGCATCATAATTATTGTACATAGTTGAAAAGGGATCTTGAAAATACAAAAACATTTAAAAATGGAAAATCCAAAAACATTGGAAAGGAAGGAAGATAAAAAATAGTGGAAAATTGAGCATGAAGAAAGCAAAAATATTTGAAAAACTATCTCTTGGTGAAAACCTAGCAATAGGCGCCAAGGTGATAAGGAAAAATACAAAAAAACAAAACAAATGAAAAAAAAGCAAAAAAAATGAAAAAGAAAAAAGTGCCTTGGTGAAAACCTAGCAATAGGCGCCTCGGTAGCAAAAAAAAAAAAAAAAAAAGCACCCAAAGGTGAAAACTTGGCAACAAGCACTTTTGGTTTCCTTAAGTCATTTCTTTCCTAGTCACATGTGTACATAATGCATCTCATCATCCCATTTGTCCAAACCTTCATTGCATCCGTCATTTGTACATAGTCATAATAACATTTTTAGCATCATCCTTTGCATTTCCCAAAGTTGTCAAAACTGATACATCAAACACTTGGGGGCAACACAAAATAGATTGGAAAGTGGGTACCTCAAAAAGGATTCAAACGAGCAACATTCAATCACAAGCAGAAAGGGATCAACATTTTTAGAAGAGAGATCAGATTTTTGTAAACCTTTGATTGATATCATTGTTTACTAACCAAGAAGTTGATTACCACAACAAATCCTTGAGCCTAAATTGACTTATTATTCAGGATTAAAAATCAAACATCATTCCATGATCAAAACACTTGAAAATATTATTTGAAGATCAGAAAACAATGCAAAACACCTAGATAGATTCTTTTGAAAAGTTGGTTAAAAATCTATTTACTTACATTAATTCAATTTGTATCAAGTTTTTTTAGCTAATCAATGATGTTTTGACTAGATTGGCAATGATGGAGACATGATATTTTTCTTGACTATGAAGTGAATGTTTGGAGGAAGATTCATTGCCTTATGAGAATTCATCTAAAGACATGGTCATCAAAGAACCATTGAGGATTATCTTATAAAACAATGAGTTAACTTTTATTTGTTTACGCAATCGGATACCTTGGATATTTAGATTCTTCATATCTAAATGCCAAAATCCACTTGCAACATAGAATTTGACAAAATAGGTATTCGTACTCTCATGATTGTTTGTAATCAGTGATAGTCGTATCGACGAGACCGATGGGAAAGAAAAATAGAGGTTACCATATGAGCAATAAAAAGCGATATTCATATCATCATGTCAGTGGGCAGTGGTGATTGTATCGACTTTCCGGTCCCAAGTGCTCAATGATGAAAATATATCCTCAAGGCATTTCTTTGCTAAAAACTAGTGACACTTAGGTTAAAATGCATTCATAGAAAAGATAATTGCATTCATAGAAAGGTTAAAATGCATTCTCATGTTAGAATAACTGCACATGCATTTTTTTTCCAAGGGCTTCATTTCGTATCAAAAAGGGGGGTACATAACATCATCAACAAGGTCAAATCAGCAAGGACAACATCAACTCAATATCATCTTTCTACAATAAAAACATGAGATTATACTTTTTGCATTCATTCCATACCATTAATCATTACATAGATATACCATCGAGGAAAAGAAGGAAATAACCATTTACATGTGCATACATCTAGACAGAGATATAGATTGCATACATGAGAAAATAACAAAAACAAAAAATTGCACCCATACATGAAGAAAGAAATGCATCCATCTATCTATATCATACATAAGATACATTGCATCCATAGACACATCCATCCAAAACAAATGCATTAGATAAACACATATAGTAGAATCTAAAGGTAATCTCATATATCATCAAGTAAAATAGGAAAGATCATAAATGTCCTCATATCACATGTCTACTCAAAACTCAACGCATCAAGTATAACAATGATATCATAAATCAACTCTATAATCGCCCATCAACAGGGGCATCAATGTCAAACAAGTATCAAAGTACAACTGGAAGGGTAACACCAAGGTCACAAGAATATGGTACAACATCAAGTATCTCAACATCAATACACAACTGATCAACAAGAGTACTCATAGCTCAACTCTCGTCACCACTGGGAGGAGGTCCTGGAGGAGGCTGTGGAGGATGCTGTGATGGAGGCTGTTGAGGTAGCTGAAGAGGTGTCTGACCAACCATAGCAACAAGGAGAGGAACCAATGGAGCCAGACCTGACACTAACTACTGAATCATCGAAGACATTTGTGATACCTCTATTTGTAACGCTCCCACATCTGCTTGCAGCTAGATAGTACTAGAACTCTCACCGACTCGTAGGTACTCTAAGGATCACCTGTATCTATAGGAACCTTCCCCTGATCATGGGAAGAAGCTGCTAGCATCTGTTGTGCACCTATATCCTGACCATCCATGGTAGCCTATGGTAATCCCACTCTCGTATCCTATCCTGATGTTGAATCCTGCCTAGTAGCCCTCACATGGTCCTGACGATCTGCCCTCTGTCTCTGTACTACTACAGGAGGAGGAGAAGGAGGAGGAGGTGGTGCCTATATATGTATATCTCTCACTCATCCTCTGAGTCTAACCACCACCCTACCTCATGGTCTACCTCTGCATCTCCTCCCACCACCGGCACCATCATCATCATCTCTCCCTGTGGTAGCCAGAAGGTGTTTGTCTCAGAGTGCCAATGCTCTACGACAATGGTAATCAAACCTCAGTTCATCTAGAACCGAGGAAGCTCTAATACACACAACAAACCATAACACCTAATCAATCACCTCTCAGCGTCAGTCAACTGATCTCTAAGCTCCATCACCCAATGTGGCACGGTTTAGAGGTACAGAATAGGTACATCCTCCTATTTAATCAAAACAATGGAATCACATGAGTAACCTAATGTCAGGAAATCAAATCAATAAAAGTCATCAATTTAAATATACCTATCAGACCTACCAATCCTAACTCTAAGCATTGAGGAAGGATGATCCTAGTTTTATGTCTCTAAGTATTTGAGAATAAAATGAATGGATGATTAGACCCATGACCTATCATTCGTGATGAAGATTGATTTACCTTATCCTTCGATATCATAGTTACCAATGTCCTAATTCATTGTTGAAATCAAACAAGGGGAACACCCTAACTGAACATTCGATCAAATTCATTGAAGTGATCGATATCAATCAGGTTGACGCAATCGAGCAATCAAACGTCATAACAAAGTCTCAAGCAACGTAAATTTTTTTTCACTTATGCGACTTTTCATTCAGGTGTAATTTCTTTTACCAGGGGCGACATCTAATTCATCATACACGTGATTTTAATCATTTGCGTGACTTCATTTGATAGACGCGATATAAGATTTACCCAAGGTGACATTTTATTATCTAGGGATTTTCACGTGATAAACAATTAAAATGTTTGAGCCCTAAGTGATACCTAATTTTCCGCACACGATAAAAGATTTTCTATAGGCGTAAATAGAGAAACAGAAGGTGATACTAAATTTTCAAGAAGCGACATTTTATTTTTTCAGGTGTAACTAAATTGCATGGAGGCGACATATCTTTTCATAAACACAGAATTAAAATTTTAAAACGCATTAAATGAAGTCATAAATGCAGTTCTAGAAACAGGAGGAAAATTTGAATGACATACTGGAGGACCATAGTTTTCTCTCCGACCAAACCGGTGTGCTCTCTCAAACTGATGCTCGCGATGTGGGACCACCATCGTGTAAAAAGGGCTAAAATCAGAGCTAAAAATCTCAAAAGGGAAAGGTGAAAATGAATAGTAAAATGAGGGGTTTTACCCTATTTAAGGTCAAATTGGCCCTAATAAACACTTAAAAATGCACTTTGGACCTATTATATGACATCTTCATTAGCCGGGGCATAAATCAAACTTGCCTATTTCTTTATAACGGTATCAGAAATCAAAACATATTCCAATCAATCAAAATCTTTCAAATCAAGGACTCAATATGTTTTATTTCTGAGGGAACATCAGAGTATCAAATTGACATCACATCAAAAACATTTATCAGTGGGGCATATCATATCAAGTTATCATATCATATCAATTTCATATCAGGAGGCAAATCAGTATCAGATCAGTTTACCATATCATAACAAACCTATCAACATATCAGAAATCAGTGAACCCAGGACCTATCATCAAACTAGGACCCATATCATATCAGAGGCATCAGAATCATATCAGCACCATCATTAGAGGCACATCATCATCATCAAGAAGTACATCAATCAGAACGATTAGAGGCATATAAGAACCAGGACCTGAATCAGATCATCATACTAAGGGAATCTTTGAATTGGTGTTCTTCGCACATCGATCCAAAGAGGGGCATTTGTAGACATGAAAAATTGGCAAAAGGCTTAAATCAATCAAAAGGTGCAATCAAATCATCAAATAGCATGAAAAATCAATAAATGGAACAAAGGCAATTCAAATCAAAGGAAAATTCAATTAAATGATTAAATGATTAAATAAAGCTTGAAAAGGGGAAAAACACTATGAAATTGATTAAATTCAATTAATGACATAGTTGTTGAAAGCAAAAATCAAAATGAACATCTTACCCTTTATGGCTAAATTTAATTACTTTAATTAATTAATAAATACTAATTTCCCTCAACAAAGCAAAAAGGAGATAAAATGGACACAAATCACTCACTTTTGTTGAAATGGTCCAGCCTTTTGAAACCATTTAAATGATTGTCCCCCCATTTATGGACAAAGAAAAGCCAATTGACCTTACCCAAGTATAACCATGGTTATCTCACTCTACCCCCTACCCTTAGGAAAATCTTATATATTGAAGGCATTTAGAAGCATAATTGATCCACTCCATATCTTTGAATTGCAGCAAAGCTCTTGCAATTTGCATCCACATCACTCACTTATCATTTTTCATTGCTAATTAGCTTAAATTACTTTGATCATAGTAGATTGTTCATCAAATAGAGCTAGAATTTGATAGAATAGATCTAAATTTGCATATCATATAGCTTAATTCTCATCTTTAGAGTGTCACTAGTGAGGATCATAGCTGAGAGCCTCATTTACCACTTTATTTTAGAGATCCATGAGATATTTAGATTAATTGTGCATTATTTAGATTAGTTTGCTTTGAATAGTGTAATTGTCTTTTAAATCTTGTTATTTCATGAAGGTGCAAATCACTCACACACAAGTATATACATTACAAACATTAAATATATACACATTAGCAACCTTTTTTTCTATTTGGGCATCACCAAAATTGTCATACAGGGTTGCTTTGTGTCTGTGAAGTCTTCAACGTGCACAACCCACCACCACATTGACAGTTTGGCACATTGAGAAGAGCCATCGAGCCTATATCAATAATGCACCACACCATCTTTACTACATTTATTACATAAATATTATAACATATAATCATGTGATTATAATAATCATACATTCACCACTATTGTTCTATTGTAGATTCAAGTAACCAGTGGTTCCATATAGCAGTAATAAGTTTGCAAATCAACCTAACATATTCATACTTAGAGCTCATAGGATATAGAAACATCACTGACTCTCAATATATTCATCACTGATAATCAACCTATAACCATCAACCCATGCATGTCCATGCAAAAAATGAACAACGTCATTTAGCTATTGCAGATGTTCATAGTTATAGCAGTTAACTAACAATACATTCTAGTCAACAATATCCACTACTTATCAATGTAGATATAGCATTTAACAGAAGTTGAAATGAGTTATAACAACAACCTACAACCATCAACCCAAGAATGTCCATGCCAAAATGATATAGGAGCATCCTGGGTGTAAGAGCAATCTTGCATCACCCAAAAATATTTCTACTTTTGTATTCAATAAGGGCTATCTTGTGTAGAGCTACTATTTATGGAAACTTGCTATTTTTAGTAAGTTGGTCAGACAATCTCATAATGTTCTGATTTCACATCTGGAGGTTCGTCTCAATTGTATCAGCCTGCCAGTAAAGCTTCATTGATAGATTAAGTCTAGCTTTGGAGATATTGAAGATTTTCGGTATTGGCAGCAGGGTACAAAAACTTTGAACTCAGTTTTGAAGGCTTTAGAGGCCCCGGATGAGGTCAAATTTTCAATTGAATAAAGCTTTCTTGACTTAGGCATTGTAGAGCTCCTTGTGCCCTTTCTGAAATGGGGTTACAATAGTCAATCGGGTCAACTGGTGATGACTTATGGTCTTCGAAAGTTGGGTCACTTGAAATGGCAGAAAATGATTTTCCTTCAAAATTTCTGTTTGGGTTTCAAAAGTTATTTTGAGCCGACTTTGATGTAATAAATTGTAAAATAAAAAAATTCTCAATTTGGTCAGCCCTATGAGCTAAATTTCTGGAACCTTCTCGGGCAGTGGAAATTGCCTATATAAAGAAGGCCCGTAGTGTTGTCTAGGGAAGTTCTGGGTAGATCTGGGTAATAATTTAATGCTTTGTCCTACAGAATATTATAAAGGGAATTCCCATGTGGCTTTTCATATTGTAATTCTGAAAGTTTGTAATTCCACATTTGTGGAGATAATAAGAAGCCCATTTTCTATTCTTGCAAATTGTTGTTGTTTCTCTGTTTCTGTTATGTGTTTGAGGTATTAAGGGGAGCACCCTTTATCAAGTGGTATCAGAGTAGGAGTTCCTGAGTGTGTAAATAGATCACCGACTATGAGGCAATTTGCACTAGGACCGTGGTTAGGGTTTCAGTGCGCATCGCGAAAATGCCTCTATGAAAGAAACGTGACGGAAGAGCTGGTGTTGTAACACCTGAGGTTAGAGCACTCCAGAGACAAGTGCGAGCATTGCAAGAAGAGATTCACAGAGGAATGAATCTTAATGTCAGAGATGAAAGCGAGGATGAAGCTGAAGAAGAAGATCAAGAAGGAGAAGTTGAAATCATGAACCAGGAGGCAGAAAGACTTTTTCAGGCCATTTCCAAGATCAGAAAAAGACCTAAGATTGAGGTTTCTGCATTTTTAGGAAATCTTAACCCAGAGGAGTTGATCAACTGGATCAATGAATGTGAAGAATATTTTGAGTATGAAGATGTTGAGGATCATGATAGGGTCAAATTTGCGAGGGCCAGACTGAAGGGTCATGCAAAGATCTCATGGTAAGAGATTCAATTGGAGTGAAATAGAAGAGGAAAGGATAAAATCACAAGATTGGATCAGATGGTGGATAAATTGCAGTGACAGTTCATTCTTGTTGATTATGAGCTTGATCTACTGAAGAAAATGCAAAGTTTGAAGCAAACAGGAAGATCTATTCAGGAGTATACTAAGGAGTTCTATCAACTCCTCATCAGAATAGGCCATGTAGAAGCTGATAAGGAGAAAGTTGCCTATTACCTTAATGTGTTGAGGCCAAGCATTCAGGAGGAGTTGAATCTGGTTCGAATGAACAGTATTGAAGAGGCATACCAGTTTTCCCTAAAAGTAGAGGAAAAGTTGAACAAGAAGTTCGAGAGAAGACAAAATGGAAGAGGTCATGGTGGATGATCTGGTGGATGGTCATATGGAGGCAAAAATGAAGATTTGAAAAAGAAGGATGAGGCTTGTAGCAGTCAGAATCAACGAGGAAACAATTCAAATTATTTCCAAAATCTGAATAATAGAGATCAAAGAGGAAGAGGAAGAGGACAAGGATCTGGAAGAGGAGGCTTCTATGGAACATGTTTTCACTATGGAGAAGAAGGTCATAGGGCATTTGAATGTCTTCAGTGCCAAGGAAGAATAGATAGGAGAAATGAAGGCCAGACCAGGGTTGTACATGTAGATGAAGATGCCAAATCATCATATTCTGAAGATGTTGAAAGAGGAGAAAAACTGATTAATAGAAGAGTCCTGTTGAGTGGTGACAATGAACCTAACCAAAGGAGGAGCCTATATCGCACTAGATGCAAGTGTGAGAGTAAGCGTTGTGATGTGATTATTGATAGTGGAAGCACTAACAATTTGGTGTCAGAAGAGATGGTGACAAAGTTGAAGCTCAAGAGATAGAAACACCCACATCCATATCAAATTGCCTCGGTACAGGATGGCCACAAGGTCATGGTTAATAAAAAATGCTTAGTGAAGTTCAAGATTGGTGGATACCAAGATGAGGTACTGTGTGATATCATAGCTATGGATGCATGTCATATGTTGTTGGGTAGACCATGACAGTTTGATAGATGTATTGTATATGATGGTCATGCAAATACCTATTCCCTGAGAAAGGATGGAGTGTGACATAAGCTAAAGCCATTGAATGACATAGAAGAAAATGTATGTGGTAGTGCAAGAATAAATTTTGTTGATGGAAGAAAATTCTTAGATGGTATGAGGCATGAGCATGTGTGTTTTTCTTTAATTCCAAAAGCTAGTAAAGAGGAAGTAGAAGATGTGTTTGTAGAAGTTGTAGATTTGTTGAATGAGTTTTAGAATATTGTATCCGATAATGTACCTGATGGATTACCACCAGTAAGAAAGATCAGTCATCAAATGGACCTGAATCTAGGAGCTAGTTTGCCAAATAAGGTAGCACACAGAATGACACCAGTAGAAAGTGAAGAGTTGAACAGACAAGTACATGAGTTGTTATAGAAAGGGTTGATTCAAGAGAGCCTGAGTCCATGTGTAGTACTAGTGGTATTAGCACCAAAGAAGAATGGAGAATGGAGGTGTGTACAAACTCCAGGGCAATAAACAAGATTACAATCAAGTACAAGTTTCCATTGCCAAGGATAGATGATATTATGGACTGTTTGAGTGGAGCTGTGTATTTCTAAAAGATAGATCTGAAGAGTGGATATCATCAGATTCAGATTTGAGAAGGAGATGAAAAGAAGACTACCTTCAAGACAAAGGAAGGATTGTATGAGTGGTTAGTCATGCCTTTTGGGCTAACCGATGCACCGAGCTCTTTTATGTAGCTCCTAAACGAGGCTCTAAAGGAGTTTTTAGGTAAGTTTGTCATTGTTTACCTAGATGATATTTTGATCTTTAGTAAGACATTGGAAGAGCATATGATACATATTCGTTGAGTTTTTGAGAAGCTGAGAGAAGAGAAATTGTTGATAAATCTGTAGAAGTGTAGTTTTGTGAAGAAAGAGTTAGTGTATTTGGGATTTGTAGTTTCAGCAAAAAGTCTAAAAATAGACCCAGAGAAAGTGCAAGCTATCCTTGAATGGCCTACTCCAAGGAGTGCTACTGAGGTAAGATCTTTTCATGGTTTGGCTAGCTTTTATAGAAAGTTTATCAAAAATTTTAGTAGTATTTGCGGACCCTTGACTGAAACAATGAGAGGGGATAGAAAAGAGTTTAAGTGGACTCCTAGGGTAGATAAGAGTTTTAAACTGTTGAAATAGAAAGTTACAGAATAGCCTGTGTTAGCACTTCTAGATTTTAATAAGGTGTTTCAAGTATATTGTGATGCTAGTGGTACTGCAATAGGAGCTATTATGAGCCAAGAAGGTAAACCTATTGCTTATTTCAGTGAAAAGCTAAATGATGCCAAGAGAAAATATTTTGTTTATGATCAAAAATTTTATGTTATAGTTCAGGCATTGAAGAAGTGGAGACACTATCTGCTTCCTGAGGTGTTTGTTTTGTTTACTGATCATCAAGCTTTAGAATATTTGAATAGTCAAGGAAAGTTGAATCAAAGGCATTTGAAATGGGTTGAGTTTTTGCAGAGTTATACATTTGTTTTGAAACACAGGAGTGGAAAGTCTAACAGGGTTGTAGATGCTCTTAGCAGAAGGCAACTATTGCTGATAGAGATGCAGATTAAGGTGGTTGGGTTCAAGGAACTCAAGAATTTGTATCCAAAGGATCTTAATTTTGGTGAAGCTTGGAAAGCTTGTAAAGAACCTGTTACTCTAGACATAACAAAGTGGCTGGATTTTATCATTCAGGATGATATGCTATTTAGGGGGAGTTAGTTGTGCATTCCATGAAGTTCTATGAGGGATAATATCATCAAAGAGAAGCATATCAAAGGATTGGCTGGACATTTTGGTCATGATAAAACCCTTGCTTTCATTAGTGAAAATTATTATTGGCCACAGTTGCAACAAGATGTGAAGAAGTTTGTACAAAGTTGTAGAGTATGTTAGATGGTGAAAGGAGTGAAGCAAAATATAGGATTGTATCAGCCATTACCTGTACCAGAGAAACTTTGGGAGGATATTAGTATGGACTTTGTTCTTGGTTTACCAAGGACTCAGCGGGGACATGATTTAATTTTTGTGGTGGTTGATAAATTTTCAAAGATGACACATTTCATTCATTGCAAGAAGACTAATGATGTTGTTCATGTAGGGGAATTATTTTTCAGAGAGGTAGTGAGACTACATGGTTTTCCAAAGACCATAGTTTTAGATCAGAACACTAAGTTTGTTGGATATTTTTTGCATATATTGTATAAGAAGTTGAAGATAGATTTGAAGTTCAATTCATCGCATCATCCACAGACTGATAGATAGACAGAGGTGGTGAATAGAAGTTTGGAAAATTTTCTGAGATGTTTGGTTGGAGATAAGCCAACAGGATGGGATTTGATTTTACCATAGGTAGAATTTGCATATAATAATTCTGTCAATAGGAGCACTGGTAAATCACCATTCCAGATTGTATATGGGAGTAGTTCTAGAAATAAATCTGAGTTGAGAAAGATAGATAAAAGAGAAATAAGTAGTGCCAAAGCTAAAGATTTTGCAGAACACTTGAAGAACATCCACGAGGAAGTGAGGAAGCACATTGCCAAAATGAATGCATAGTATAAGGCTAAGGTAGATCAGAAAAGGAGGCAAAAAATTTTTTAGGTTGGAAATGAAGTCATGGTTCATTTGTGAAAGGAGTGATTTTCAGTTGGTACATATAACAAGTTGAAAATGAAGAAGTTTGGGCCATGTAAGATACTGAAGAAACATGATTCAGGAAATGCGTATGAGGTAGAATTACCTACTGAGCTGAATATTTCACTAGTGTTTAACATTTCAGATTTGACAAAGTATCATGAGGGAGGTGTTGAAGATGACATCACAGCAGCACAGTGGAGTATTCCAGCAAGTAGTCCAGATAACAAGGAGATTGAGGACATACTGGACAGTCGTGTTGGTAGAAGTGCAAGGAACAAGACATATGAAGAATATCTGGTCAAGTGGAAAAGAAAACCTGTTAAAGATTCATCATGGCTAACAAAAGAGGAGGTTAACCATCTCAGTTTTCCTCTACACACCTAAGTCGTGACAGGGTCACTTCTCAAATTACCCTGGGTGTTTGATGCAGGAGCATCATGGGTGTAAGTGCAATCTTGCATCACCCAAAAATATTTCTTCTTTTGTATTCAATAAGGGCTATCTTGTGTAGAGCTACTATTTATGGAAACTTGCTATTTTTAGTAAGTTGGTCATACAATCTCAGAATGTTTTGATTTCACATCTGGAGGTTCATCTCAGTCGTATCAGCCTACCAATAAAGTTTCATTGACAGATCAAGTCTAGCTTTTAAGATATTGAAGATTTTTAGTATTGGCAGCAGGGTACAGAAACATTGAACTTAGTTTTGAAGGCTTTAGAGGCCCTGCATGAGGTTGAATTTTTAGCTCAATGAAGATTTCTTAATTTACATGTTGTAGAGCTCCTCGTGCCCTTTCCAAAATGGGGTTACAATAGTCAATCGGTTCAACTGGTGATGACTTATGGTGTTCGGAAGTTGGGTCACCTGAAATGGCAAAAAATGATTTTTCTTCAAAATTTATTTTTGGGTTTCAAAAGTTATTTTGAGCCGACTTTGATGTAATAAATTGTAAAATAAAATAATTCTAAGTTTAGTCAGTGCTATGGGCTAAATTTTTGGAGCTTCTCGGGCAGTGGAAATTGCCTATATAAAGAAGTCCCGTAGTGTTGTCTAGGGAAGTTCTGGGTAGATCTGGGTAATAATTCAAGGCTTTGTCCTACAGAATATTGTAAAGGGAATGCCCATGTGGCTTTGCATATTGTAATTCTGAAAATTTATAATTCCACATTTGTGGAGATAATAAGAAGCCCATTTTATGTTCTTGCAAATTGTTGTTGTTTCTCTATTTCTGTTATGTGTTTGAGGTATTAAGGGGAGCACTGTTTATCAAGTGGTATCAAAGTAGGAGTTCTTGAGTGTGTAAACAAATGGCTGACTATGAGGTAGTTTGCACCAGGACTGATGTTAGGGTTTTAGTGCTCATCGTGAAAAAGCCTCCACGAAGGAAATGTGGTGGAAGAGCTGGTGTTGTAACATTTGAAGTTAGAGCACTCTAGAGACAAGTGCGAGCATTACAAGAAGAGATTCGTATAGGAATGAATCTTAATGTCAGAGATGAAAGCGAGGATGAAGTCGAAGAAGAAGATCAAGAAGGAGAAGTTGAAATCGTGAACCAAGAGAAAGAAAGACTTTTTCGGACCATTTCCAAGATTAGAAAAACACCTAAGATTGAGATTCCTGCATTTTTAAGAAATCTTAACCTAGAGGAGTTGATTGACTGGATCAATGAATGTGAAGAATATTTTGAGTATGAAGATGTTGAGGATCCTGATAGGGTCAAATTTGAGAAAGCTAGACTGAAAGGTCATGTGAAGATCTAGTGGCAAAAGATTTAATTGGAGTGAAATAGAAGAGGAAATGATAAAATCACAAGATGGGATCGGATGGTGGATAAATTGAAGTGATAGTTCATTCTTGTTGATTATGAGCTTGACCTACTAAAGAAAATGCAAAGTTTGAAGCAAGCAAGAAGATCTGTTCAGGAGTATACTGAGGAGTTCTATCGACTCATCATCAGAATAGGCCATGCAGAAGTTGATAAGGAGAAAGTTGCCTGTTACCTTAATGGGTTGAGGTTGAGCATTCGGGAGGAGTTGAATCTGGTTTGAATGAACAGTATTGAAGAGGCATACTAGTTTACCATAAAAGTAGAAGAAATATTGAACAAGAAGTTTGAGAGAAGACAAAATGGAAAAGGTCATGGTGGACGATCTAGTGGATGGTCATATGGAGGTAGATATGAAGATTTGAAAAATAAGGATGAGGCTTGTAGCTGTCAGAATTAGTGAGGAAATAATTCCAATCATTTCCAAGATCTGAATAATAGAGATCATAGAGGAAGAGGAAGAGGACAAGGATGTGGAAGAGGAGGTTTCTGTGGAACATGTTTTCATTAGGGAGAAGAAGGCCATAGGGCATTTGAATGTCCTCAATGCCAAGGAAGAATAGACAGGATAAATGAAGGCAAAGCCAAGGTTGGACATGTAGATGAAGATGCCAGATCATTACATTCTGAAGATGCTGAAAGAGGAGAAATGTTGATTAAAAAAAGAGTCCTATTGAGTGGTGACAATGAACCTGAGCAAAGTAGGAGCTTGTTTTACACTAGATGCAAGTGTGAGGGTAAGTGTTGTGATATGATTATTGATAGTGGAAGCATTGACAATTTGATGTCAGAAGAGATGGTGACAAAGTTGAAGCTCAAGAGATAGAAACACCCACATCCATATCGGATTGCCTAACTATAGGATGACCACAAGGTCATGGTTAATGAACAATGCCTAGTGAAGTTCAAGATTGGCAGATACCAAGATGAGATATTGTGTGATATCATATCTATGGATGCATGTCATATGTTTTTGGGTAGACCATGGTATTTTGACAGATGTGTTGTACATGATGGTCATGCAAATACTTATTCCCTGAAAAAGGATGGAGTGCGACATAAGCTAAAGCCATTGAATGACATAGAAGAAAATGTATGTGGTAGTGCAAGAATAACTTTTGTTGATGGATGAAAATTCTTAGATGGTATGAGGCATGAGCATGTGTGTTTTGCTTTAATTCCAAAAGCTGGTAAAGAGGAAGTAGAAGATGTGCTTGTAGAAGTTATAAATTTGTTGAATGAGTTTCAGGATATTGTATCCAATAATGTACCTGATGGATTACCACTAGTAAGGAAGATCAGTTATTAGATGGACTTGATTTCAAGAGCCAGTTTGCCAAATAAGGTAGCACATAGAATGACACCAGTAGAAAGTGAAAAGCTGAATAGACAAGTACATGAGTTGTTATAGAAAGGGTTGATTCAGGAGAGCCTGAGTCCATGTGTTGTACCAGTGGTATTAGCACCAAAGAAAAATGGAGAATGGAGGATGTGTACAGACTCCAGGACAATAAACAAGATTACAATCAAGTACATGTTTCCATTGCCAAGGATGGATGATATTATGGATTGTTTGAGTGGAGCTATGTATTTCTCAAAGATAGATCTAAAGAGTGGATATCATCAAATTCATATTAGAGAAGGAGATGAATGGAAGACTGCCTTCAAGACAAAGGAAGGACCGTATGAGTGGTTAGTCATGCCTTTTGGGCTAACCAATGCACTAAGCACTTTCATGCAACTCATGAATGAGGTTTCTAAATGAGTTTCTAGGTAAGTTTGTCATTGTTTACCTAGATGATATTTTGATCTTTAGTAAGACATTGGAGGAGCATACGATGCATATTCATGGGGTTTTTGAGAAGCTGAGAGAAGAGAAATTGTTGATAAATCTGAAGAAGTGCAGTTTTATGAAGAAAGAGTTAGTGTATTTGGGATTTATAGTTTCAGCAGAAGGTCTAAAAATGGACCCAGAGAAAGTGCAGGCTATCCTTGAATGGCCTACTCCAAGGAGTGCTACTGAGGTAAGATCTTTTCATGATTTGGCTAGCTTTTACAAAAAGTTTATCAAAAATTTTAGCAGTATTTGTGGACCCCTGACTAAAACAATGAGAGGGGATAGAAAAGAGTTTAAGTGGACTCATGGGGTAGATAAGAGTTTTAAACTGTTGAAACAGAAAGTTACAGAACAACCTATGTTAGCACTTCTAGATTTTAATAAGGTGTTTCAAGTAGACTTTGATGCTAGTGGTACTGCAATAGGAGCTGTTATGAGCCAAGAAGGTAAACCTATTGCTTATTTAAGTGAAAAGCTAAATGATGTCAAGAGAAAATATTTTATTTATGATCAGAATTTTTATGCTATAGTTCAGGTATTGAAGAAGTGGAGACACTATCTACTTCCTAAGGAGTTTGTTTTGTATATTGATCATCAAGCTTTACAATATTTGAATAGTCAAAGAAAGTTGAATCAAAGACATTTGAAATGGGTTGAGTTTTTGCAGAGTTATACATTTGTTTTGAAACACAAGAGTGGAAAGTTTAACAGGGTTGCATATGCTCTTAGTAGAAGGCAACTATTGTTGACAGAGATTTAGATTGAGGTGGTTGGGTTCAAGGAACTCAAGAATTTGTATCCAAAGAATCCTGATTTTGGTAAAGCTTGGAAAGCTTGTAAAGAACTTGTTACTCTAGACAGAATAAAGTAGCTAGATTTTATCATTCAGGATGATATGCTATTCAGGGGGAGTTAGTTGTGCTTTCTATGAAGTTCTATGAAGAAGAATCTCATCAAAGAGAAGCATAGAAAATGATTGGCTGGACATTTTGGTCATGATAAAACCCTTACTTTGGCTAGTGAGAATTATTATTGGTCACTATTGTAGCAAGATGTGAAGAAGTTTGTATAGAGTTGCAGAGTATGTTAGATGGGGAAAGGAGTGAAGTAGAATACAAGATTGTATCAGCCATTACCTATACCAGAGAAACCTTGGGAGGATATTAGTACAGATTTTGTTCTTGGTTTATCGAGGACTCAGCGGGGACACGATTCAATTTTTGTGGTGGTTGATAGATTTTCAAAGATGGCACATTTCATTCCCTGCAAGAAGACTAATGATGTTGTTCATGTAGCAGAATTGTTTTTCAGAGAGGCAGTGAGACTACATGGTTTGCCAAAGACCATAGTTTCAAATGAGGACACTAAGTTTGTTGGATATTTTTAGCGTACATTATGGAAGAAGCTGAAGATAGATTTGAAGTTTAGTTGATCACATCATCCACAGATTGATGGATAGATAGAGGTGGTGAATAGAAGTTTGAGAAATTTGCTGAGATGTTTGGTTGGAGATAAGCCGATAGGATGGGATTTGATTTTACCATAGGCAAAATTTGCATACAATAATTCTGTCAACAGGAGCACTAGTAAATCACCATTCTAGATTGTATATGAAAGTATTCCTAGAAATGCATCTGAGTTGAGAAAGATACATAAAGGAGAAATAAGTAGTGCTGAAGCTGAGGATTTTATAAAACACTTGAAGAACATCCATGAGGAAGTGACGAAGCACATTACCAAAATGAATGCATAGTATAAGGCTAAGGCATATCAGAAAAGGAGGCATAAGGAATTTTAGGTTGGAGATGAAGTCATGGTTCATTTGTGAAAGGAGCGATTTTTAGTTGGTACATATAACAAGTTGAAAGTGAAGAAGTTTGGGCCATGTAAGATATTGAAGAAGCGTGATTCAAGAAATGCGTATGAGGTAGAATTGCCTACTGAGCTGAATATTTCACTAGTGTTTAACATTTCAGATTTGACAAAGTATCATGAGGGAGGTGTTGAAGATGACATCACAGTAGCATAGTGGAGTATTCCAGCAACTAGTCTAGATAACAAGGAGATTGAGGACATACTGGACAGTCGTGTTGGTAGAAGCACAAAGAACAGGACATATGAAGAATATCTGGTCAAGTGGAAAAGATGACCTATTGAAGATTCATCATGGCTTACAAAGGAAGAGCTTAACCATCTTGGTTTTTCACTACACACCTAAGTCATGACAAGGTCACTTCTCAAATTACGTTAGGTGTCTGATGCAGAAGCATCCTAGGTGTAAGAGCAATCTTGCATCACCCAAAAATATTTCTTATTTTTTATTCAATAAGGGCCATCTTGTGTAGAGCTACTATTTATGGAAACTTTCTATTTTTAGTAAGTTGGTCATACAATCTCAGAATGTTCTGATTTCACATGTGGAGGTTCATCTCATTTATATCAGCCTACCGGTAGAGTTTCATTGATAGATCAAGTCTAGCTTTGGAGATATTGAAGATTTTTGGTATTGGCAGCAGGGTACAAAAACTTTGAACTTAGTATTGAAGGCTTTATAGGCCCTGGATGAGGTCAAATTTTCAGCTGACTGAAGCCTTTTTAATTTAGGTGCTCTAGAGCTCCTCACACCCTTTTCAAAATGGGGTTACAATAGTCAATCAGGTCAACTCGTGATGGCTTATGGTCTTCGAAAGTTGGGTCACTTGAAATGGCGAAAAATAATTTTCCTTCAAAATTTTTGTTTGGGTTTCAAAAGTTATTTTGAGCTGACTTTGATGTAATAAATTATAAAATAAAATAATTTTTAGTTTGGTCGGCCCTGTGGGCTAAGTTTTTGGAACCTTCTCGGGCGGTGGAAATTGCCTATATAAAGAAGGCCCATAGTGTTGTCTAAGAAAATTCTTGGTAAATTTGGGTAATAATTCAAGGCTTTGTCCTGTAAAATATTGTAAAAAGAATGCCCATGTGTCTTTGCATATTGTAATTCTGAAAGTTTGTAATTCCACATTTGTCATGATAATAAGAAGCCCATTTTTTTCTCTTGCAAATTGTTGTTGTTTCTTTTTTTCTGTTATGTGTTTGAGGTATTAAGGGGAGCACCCTTTATCAAGTGGTATCAGAGTAGGAGTTCTTGAGTGTGTAAGTAGATCACTGACTATGAGGTAGTTTGTACCAAGATTGTAGTTAGGGTTTCAGTGTGCATCGCAAAAATACCTCCATGAAGGGAATGTGGTGAAAGAGCTAGTGTTGTAACACCTGAGGTTAGAGTGCTCTAGGGACAAGTGTGAGCATTGCAAGAAGAGATTTGTAGAGGAATGAATCTTAATGTTAGAGATGAAAGCGAGGATGAAGTCAAACAGGAAGATCAAGAAGGAGAAGTTGAAATCGTGAACCAGGAGGAAGAAAGACTTTTTCGGGCCATTTCCAAGATCGAAAAAAGACCTAAGATTGAGGTTCCTACATTTTTAAGAAATCTTAACCTAGAGGAGTTGATCGACTGGATCAATGAATGTGAAGAATATTTTAAGTATGAAGATGTTGAGGATCCTAATAGGGTGAAATTTGCGAAGGCCAGACTGAAAGGTCATGCGAAGATCTGGTGGCAAGAGATTCAATTAGAGTGAAATAGAAGAGGAAAGGATAAAATCACAAGATGGGATCGGATAGTGGATAAATTGAAGTGATAGTTCATTCTTATTGATTATGAGCTTGACCTACTGAAGAAAATGCAAAGTTTGAAGTAGGTAGAAAGATTTATTTACGAGTATACCGAGGAGTTCTATTGACTCCTCATCAGAACAGGCCATGTAGAAGCTGATAAGGAGAAAGTTGCCTGTTACCTTAATGGGTTGAGGTTGAGCATTTAGGAGGAGCTGAATCTGGTTCAAATGAATAGTATTGAAGAGGCATATCAATTTTCCCTAAAAGTAGAGGAAAAGTTGAACAAGAAGTTTGAGAGTAGACAAAATAGAAGAGGTCGTGGTTGATGATTTGGTGGACGGTTATATGGAGGTAGAAATGAAGATCCAAAAAATAAGGATGAGGCTTGTAGCAGTTAGAATTAGTGAGGAAACAATTCCAATCATTTCTAAGATCTGAATAATAGAGATCAGAGAGGAAGAGGAAGAGGACAAGGATCTGGAAGAGGAGGCTTCCGTGGAACATGTTTTCATTGTGGAGAAGAAGGTCATAGGGAATTTGAATGTCCTCAGCACCAAGGAAGAACATATTGGAGAAATGAAGGCCAGGCCAGGGTTGCACATATAGATGAAGATGTCAGATTGTCACATTCTGAAGATGCTAAAGGAGGAGAAATGCTGATTAACAGAAGAGTCTTTCTGAGTGGTGACAATGAACTTGAGCAAAGGAGCCTGTTTCGCACTAGATGCAAGTGTGAGGGTATGTGTTGTGATGTGATTATTGATAGTGGAAGCACTAACAATTTAGTGTCAGAAGAGATGGTGACAAAATTGAAGCTCAAGAGATAGAAACATCCATATCCATATCAGATTGCCTGGGTACAGGATGACCACAAGGTCATGGTTAATGAACAATGCCTAGTGAAGTTCAAGATTGGTTTATACCAAGATGAGGTATTGTGTGATATCATATCTATGGATGCATGTCATATGTTGTTGGGTAGACCATGGTAGTTTGACAGATGTGTTGTACATGATGGTTATGCAAATACCTATTCCTTAACAAAGGATGGAGTGCAACATAAGCTAAAGCCATTGAATGACATAAAAGAAAAGGTATGTGGTAGTGCAAGAATAACTTTTGTTGATGGAAAAAAATTCCTAGATGGTATGAGGCATGAGCATGTGTGTTTTGTTTTAATTCCAAAAGTTGGTAAAGAGGAAGTAGAAGATGTGCCTGTAGAAGTTGTAGATTTGTTGAATGAGTTTCAGAATATTGTATCTGATAATGTACCTGATAGATTACCACTAGTAGGGAAGATCAGTGATCAGATGGACCTGATTCCAAGAGCTAGTTTGCCAAATAAGGTAGCACATAGAATGAAACCAGTAGAAAGTAAAGAGCTGAATAGACAAGTACATGAGTTGTTACAGAAAGGGTTGATTTGGGAGAGCTTGAGTCCATGTGTTGTACCAGTAGTATTAGCACCAAAGAAGATGGAGAATGGAGGATGTGTACAGACTCTAGGGCATTAAACAAGATTACAATCAAGTACAAGTTTCCATTGCCAAGGATGGATGATATTATGGATTGTTTGAGTGGAGCTGTGTATTTCTCAAAGATAGATCTAAAAATTGGATATCATCAGATTTGGATCAGAGAAGGAGATGAATGGAAGACTGCCTTGAAGAAAAAAGGACTGTATGAGTGGTTAGTGATGCCTTTTGGCCTAATCAATGCACCGAGCACTTTCATGTGGCTCATGAATGAGGTTCTAAAGGAGTTTTTGGGTAAGTTTGTCATTGTTTACCTAGATGATATTTTGATCTTTAGTAAGATATTAGAGGAGCATATGATGCATATTCGTTGGGTTTTTGAGAAGCTGAGAGAAGAGAAATTGTTGATAAATTTGAAGAAGTGTAGTTTTGTGAAGAAAGAGTTAGTGTATTTGGGATTTGTAGTTTTAGCAGAAGGTCTAAAAATGGACCCAGAGAAAGTGCAGGCTATCTTTGAATGGCCTACTCCAAGGAGTGCTATTGAGGTAAGATCTTTTCATGGTTTGGCTAGCTTTTATAGAAAGTTTATAAAAAATTTTAGCAGTATTTGTGGACCCCTGACTGAAACAATGAGAGGGGATAGAAAAGAGTTTAAGTGGACTCATGGGGCAGATAAGAGTTTTAAACTGTTGAAATAGAAAGTTACAAAATAGTTTGTGTTAGCACTTCTAGATTTTAATAAGGTGTTTCAAGTAGATTGTGATGCTAGTGGTACTGCAATAGGAGCTGTTATGAGCCAAGAAGGTAGACCTATTGCTTATTTCAGTGAAAAGCTAAATGATGCCAAGAGAAAATACTTTATTTATAATTAGGAATTTTATGCTATAGTTCAGGCATTGAAGAAGTGGAGACACTATCTACTTCCTAAGGAGTTTGTTTTGTATACTGATCATCAAGCTTTACAATATTTGAATAGTCAAGGAAAGTTGAATAAAAGACATTTGAAATGGGTTGAATTTTTTCAGAGTTATACATTTGTTTTGAAACATAGGAGTGGAAAGTCTAATAAAGTTGCATATGCTCTTAGTAGAAGGAAACTATTGCTGACAGAGATGTAGATTGAGGTGGTCGGGTTCAAGGAACTCAAGAATTTATATCCAAAGGATCCTGATTTTGGTGAAGCCTTGAAAGCTTGTAAAGAACCTGTTACTCTAGATATAACAAAGTGGCTGGATTTTATCATTCAGGATGATATGCTATTCAGGGGGATTTGGTTGTGTATTCCATCAAGTTCTATGAGGGAGAATCTCATCAAAGAGAAGCATAGTAGAGGATTGGCTGGACATTTTCATCGTGATAAAACCCTTGCTTTGGTTAGTTAGAATTATTATTGGCCATAGTTGTAGTAAGATGTGAAGAAGTTTGTATAGAGTTGTAGAGTATGTCAGATGGTGAAAGGAGTGAAGTAGAATACAGGATTGTATCAGCCATTACCTGTACCAGAGAAACCTTGGGAGGATATCAGTATGAACTTTGTTCTTGGTTTACCAAGGACTTAGTGGGGACATGATTAAATTTTTGTGGTGGTTGACAGATTTTCAAAGATGGCACATTTAATTCCCTCCAAGAAGACTAATGATGCTGTTCATGTAGCAGAATTGTTTTTTAGAGAGGTAGTGAGACTACATGGTTTGCCAAAAACCATAGTTTTAGATTGGGACACTAAGTTTGTTGGATATTTCTGGCATACATTATGGAAGAAGCTGAAGATAGATTTGAAGTTCAGTTCATCACATCATCCATAGACTGATGGACAGACAGAGGTGGTGAATAGAAGTTTGGAATTTTTTTTGAGATGTTTGGTTGGAGATAAGCCAACAGGATGGGATTTGATTTTACAACACGCAAAATTTGCATACAATAATTCTATCAATAAGAGCACTGGTAAATCACCATTCTAGATTGTATATGGAAGTAGTCCTAGAAATGCATCTGAGTTGAGAAAGATGGATAAAGGAGAAATAAGTAGTACTGAAGCTAAAGATTTTGCAGAACACTTGAAGAATATCCATGAGGAAGTGAGGAAGCACATTATCAAAATGAATGCACAGTATAAGGCTAAGGTAGATCATAAAAGGAGGCATAAGGAATTTCAGGTTGGAGATGAAGTCATGGTTCATTTGTGAAAGGAGTGATTTCTAGTTGGTACATATAACAAGCTGAAAGTGAAGAAGTTTGGGCCATGTAAGATACTGAAGAAACATGATTCAGAAAATGCATATGAGGTAGAATTGCCTACTAAGATAAATATTTCACTAGTGTTTAACATTTTAGATTTGATAGAGTATCATGAGGGAGGTGTTGAAGATGACATCATAGTAGCACAGTGGATTATTCCAACAACTAGTCCAAATAATGAGGAGATTGAGGACATATTGGACAGTCATGTTGGTAGAAGCATAAGGAACATAACATATTAAGAATATTTGGTCAAGTGGAAAAGATGACCTATTGAAGATTCATCATGGCTAACAAAGGAGGAGGTTAACCATCTTGGTTTTCCTCTACACACCTAAGTCATGATAGGGTGACTTCTCAAATTACCCCAGGTGTCTGATGCAGGAGCATCTTGGGTGTAAGAGCAATCTTGCATCACCCAAAAATATTTTTGCTTTTGTATTCAATAAGGGCTATCTTGTGTAGAGTTGTTATTTATGGAAACTTTCTATTTTTAGTAAGTTGGTCATACAATCTCAAAATGTTCTAATTTCACATGTGGAGGTTCATCTCAATCATATCAACCTGCCAGTAAAGTTTCATTGACAGATCAAGTCTAGCTTTGGAGATATTGAAGATTTTCAGTATTGGGAGTAGGGTACAGAAACTTTGAACTCAGTTGTGAAGGCTTTAGAGGCCCCATATGAGGTCAAATTTTCAACTGAATGAAGCTTTCATAATTTAAGTGCTGTAGAGCTCCTCGTGCCCTTTTTGAAATGGGGTTACAATAGCCAATCGGGTCAACTGGTGATGACTTATGGTCTTCAGAAGTTGGGTCACCTGAAATGGCGAAAAATGATTTTCCTTCAAAATTTTTGTTTGAATTTCAAAAGTTATTTTGGGTTGACTTTGATGTAATAAATTGTAAACTAAAATAATTCTAAGTTTGGTTGGCCCTATGGGATAAATTTCTAGAACCTTCTTGGGCGGTGGAAATTACCTATATAAAGAAGGCCCGTAGTGTTGTCTAGGGCAGTTCTAGGTAGATCTGGGTAATAATTCGAGGCTTTGTCCTACAGAATATTGTAAAGGGAATGCCCATGTGGCTTTGCCTATTGTAATTTTGAAAGTTTGTAATTCCACATTTGTGGAGATAATAAGAAGCCCATTTTTTTTTCTTACAAATTATTGTTGTTTCTCTATTTTTGTTATGTGTTTGAGGTATTAAGGGGAGCACCTTTTATCAAAAAAAGTGGCAAATACCTAAACAATAGACTAGTTCAACATAATTTATTCTCAAATGAAGGATTATAGATGAAAAATCAAAAGGAAAAATTATTATAGGCAAATTTTTAAATGGTTGATGGAAAGTAGTCAAAATTAGCTTTGGACCTTATTTAATTACTTATGATTACTCAACCAGAAGTTCAATGCTGGAAAGAAATGGCCTAGGAAATGTTGGTTCCTCAAGAAGTAGGTTTGTGATGTGATAGCCCCCACTGATTATGTTTGCTGAAACAATTATCATAAGATGGTTATTGAAATGGTTTGTAGGAAAGTACTCAAAATTAATTTTTAATCTTATTTAATTAATTCTGGTTATTAGACCAAAAGTTTATTACAGGACAGAAATGGCCTAGGAAATGTTGGTTCCTTGAGAAACAAGTTTGTAAATGAGAGTGATAGCCCCCACAAGTTTGGTGCAACATAATCTGAATCTGAAGTCCTATCTTTAAATTGCATAAAGAAATTTTCATAGCACATGACCATTAAACTATCATCATAATGCAATCCATCACACTAATTCTAAATGGATACCCTATCAAGTTTCTCTCATATTACAACCTTAAAATAGAGGTTCTAACTTAAAAATACTGATGGAAATCATCATGGCATGTGAAGCATCTCCAACTCCAACCATAATACCACTATAAATTATAGGATTGAACCACTATGAGTTAAAAAGTGATAACCCTCTAAATATGGGGTTCTACCTTGATAATACCCCAATGACACATGCATTGAATTAGTATCATCACCATGTAGTACTATACATTATATAGAAATAGCACCAAATAACTTCTCTGAAATAATAATCTCTAAATATTTTGTTTCAAAAATCCCTTTAACACATGGACACTCTTCTAAGATCATAATTGAGCTTTATTAACCAAGACCATTGATTTCTAGCACTACTTATTAAAGGCTTGAACAACACTCAATCTAGTAACAATCAGCCACAAAGATTAGTGGATGCATGGGCAACCTCCATTAATAAATAGAACCAAGAAAGCTATATCAGTACGTCCTATTTGTGATATATTCAAGTAGTTCTTGAGTTTACTTAAAATTACTCTATTCAACTTATTTATGTAATGTCTTCATGTAGATCATGAGGTTACTTAAAATTATTCTATTTTGGTAGTTATTTATGATCAGATTAAACAAACAGCCCCTGTAAAATAGCTCACAATCAACTTACTCAAAACTGAAGCAATGCAACCAAACAAATTCCCCGTGTTACATTCCTTGCTATTTAGATATTAATATAGATACAACAAATTAGATTCAGCTCTACCATATTTCTTTCAGCCCTTTCCCTGCTCCAAATGAACAAAGAGAACTACATGGCCAACTCATATTCCTAAAAATCCTAGCCTATTTTGTTAGGAAAATCCTAGCCTAGTCAATAGTATCCATGCCTTGTCAATGTAGATATAACATTTAACAAAAGTCAAAATGATAAAGATACCTTGTAGATTTTAAAAACAACATGCTACTACTACTACTACCAGTCACTGTTACATCTTGCAAATCTAAATACCTTGCATATTTTAAAAACATCAGATTAAATCCATCACAAGATCATATTTTAAAAATAGCAGATTAAATCGATAATTCTAATTGTTTTAATGTGAAACATTAGTTTTAATTTGAAACATGGATCAACTAAAGTCCTCCAAACTTCCATATAATATATCTAACTCTCTCCCCTTCATTCATTTTCAAGAACCCTATGGTTGCTGCAGTATAATGCAAAAAAGTATCGTATGCATCAAGCATAGTACCTTCACTAAGGTAAGGGATTGTTTTAAGTGCTTTATACACATTCGCTGCATCATTTTTCATTCCAAATGATCTATCCACTTTCAGAGGCTTTGTAAGGCCTGTTGTAATGCCTACAGATATATCTTTGATCACTTCGCAAATTGAATCCAACAAACCTACCATGCTTCCCCTTTTCCTCTTCGGCCTCCTTGATGATGTTGAAGGGTTGTCTCTATCACTTGCACTAGATTGGTTTGATGTAGGTGTATCAATAGATTCGATACCATCATTAGCCAAATTAGCAATAGTCTCAAAATGATGCAGGAGCATCCTGGGTGTAAGAGCAATCTTGCATCACCCAAAAAAAAAATATTTCTATTTTTATATTCAATAAGGGCTATTTTGTGCAGAGCTGCTATTTATGGAAAGTTACTATTTTTGGTAATTTTTGCATGTGCTCAGAATGATCTGATTTATTTCTTGGAGGTTCATTTTGGTCATATAAGTCTGCCAGTAAAGTTTCATTGCCAGATCAAGTGTATATTGGAAGATATTGAAGATTTTCGGTATTGGCAGCAGGGTACAAAAACTTTGAACTCAATTTTGAAGGCTTTAGAGGCCCCGGACGAGGTCAAAAATTTGGGTGACGAGTGCTTGCACAAGTCAAGCCTGTAGAGCGCTTCGTGGCATTTCTGAAATGGGGTTATAATAGCCGATCGGGTCAACTGGTGATGACTTATGGTCTTTGGAAGTTGGGCCACCTGAAATGGCGAAAATAATTTTCTTCAAAATTTTTGTTCGGGTTTCAAAGGTTATCTTGAGCCGACTATGATATAATAAAATGTAAAATAAAATAATTCTAAGTTTGGTCGACCTTATTAGCTACAATTTTGGAACCTTCCCAGGCGGTGGAAAACTGCCTATAGAAGGAAGGTTGTATTATTGTCTTAGGCAGTTCAGAATAGTTCTGGGTAGTAGATCTAGGTATTGATTCGAGGCTTTGTCCTACAGAATATTGTAAGGGAATGCCCATGTGGCTTTGCATATTGTAATTTTGAAAGTTTGTAATTCCACGTTTGTGGAGATAATAAGAAGCCAATTTTCTATTTTTGCATATTATTGTTGTTGTTTCTCTATTTTTGTTATGTGTTTGTGGCATTAAGGGGAGCACCCTTCATCAAGTGGTATCAGAGTAAGAGTTCTTGAGTGTGTAAACAGATCACCGACTGTGAGATATTTTGCACTAGGACCGTGGTTAGGGTTTCAACACGCATCGCGAAAATGCCTCCACGAAGAGAACATGGCAGAAGAGCTAGTGCTATGACACCTGAGGTTAGAGAGCTGCAGAGACAAGTGTGAGCATTGCAAGAAGAGATTCATAGAGGAATGAATCTTAATGTCAGAGACAAAAGTGAGGATGAAGCCGAAGAAGAATATCAAGAAGGAGAAGCTGAAATTGTGAACCAGGAGGAAGAAAGATTTTTTCGGGCAATTTCCAAGATTGGGAAAAGACCTAAGATTGAGGTTCCTACATTTTCTGGAAATCTTAACCCAGAGGAATTGATCGACTAGATCAATGAATGTGAGGAATATTTTGAGTACGAAGATGTTGAGGATCCTGATAGGGTCAAATTTGCAAAGGCTAGATTGAAAGGTCATGCGAAGATCTGGTGGCAAGAAACTTAGTTGGAGCGAAATAGAAGAGGGAAAGATAAAATCACAAGATGGGATCGGATGGTGGATAAATTGAAGTGACAGTTCATTCCTGTTGATTATGAGCTTGACCTACTAAAGAAAATGTGAAGTTTGAAGCAAGCAGGAAGATTTGTTCAGGAGTATACAGAGGAGTTCTATCGACTCCTCATCAGAACAGGCCATGCAGAAGCTGATAAGGAGAAAGTTTCCCGATACCTTAATGGGTTAAGGCCAAGCATTCAGGAGGAGTTGAATCTGGTTTGAATGAACAATATTGAGGAGGCATACCAGTTTGCCCTAAAAGTAGAGGAAAAGCTAAACAAGAAGTTTGAGAGCAGACAAAATGGAAGAGGTCATGGTGGAAGATCTGGCGGACGGTCATATGGTGGCCGAAATGAAGATCCGAAAAAGAAGGATGAAGCCAGTAGCAGTCAGAATCAGAGAGGAAATAATTCCAATCATTTTCAGGATTAGAGTAATAGAGATCAGAGAGGAAGAGGAAGAGGACAAGGATCTGGAAGAGGAGGCTTCTGTGGAACATATTTTCATTGTGGAGAAGAAGGTCATAGGGCATTTGAATGTCCTCAGTGCCAAGGCAGAACAGATAGGAGAAATGAAGGCCAGGCCAAAGTTGCACATGTAGATGAAGATGCTAGATCATCAAATTCTGAAGATGCTGAAAGAGGAGAAACGCTAATTAATAGAAGAGTCTTGCTGAGTGGTGAGAACGAACCTGAACAAAGGAGGAGCTTGTTTCACACTCGATGCAAGTGTGAGGGTAAATGCTATGATGTGATTATCGATAGTGGAAGCACTAACAATTTGGTGTCAGAAGAGATGGTGACAAAGTTGAAGCTCAAGAGACAGAAACACCCACATCCATATCAGATTGCCTAGGTGTAGGATGACCACAAGGTCGTGGTCAGTGAACAGTGCCTGGTAAAGTTCAAGATCGGTAGGTACCAAGATGAGGTACTATGTGATATCATCTCTATGGATGCATGTCATATGTTGTTGGGTAGACCGTGGCAGTTTGACAGATGTGCTGTACACGATGGTCGTGCGAATACCTATTCCCTGACAAAAGATGGAGTGTGACATAAGCTAAAGCCATTAAAGGAGACCGAAGAAAAAGTATGTGGTAATGCAAGAATAACATTTGTTGATGGAAGAAAATTCTTAGATGGTATGAGGCATGAGCATGTGTGTTTTGATTTAATTCCAAAAGTTGGTAAAGAAGAAGTAGAGGATGTACCTGTAGAGGTTGCAGATTTGTTGAATGAGTTTCAGGATATTATATCTGATAATGTACCTAATGGATTACCACTAGTAAGGAAGATCAGTCATCAGATGAATTTGATTCTAGGAGCCAGTTTGCCAAACAAGGTAGCACACAGAATGACACCAGCGGAAAGTGAAGAGTTGAATAGACAAGTACATGAGTTATTGCAAAAGGGGTTGATTCGAGAGAGTCTGAGTCCCTCTGTTGTACTAGCGGTATTAGCACCAAAGAAGAATGGAGAGTGGAGGATGTGTACAGATTCCAGAGCAATAAACAAGATCACAATCAAGTATAGGTTTCCATTGCCATGAATGGATGATATTATAGATTGTTTGAGTGGAGCTGTGTATTTCTCAAAGATAGATCTGAAGAGTGGATATCACCAGATTTGGATTAGAGAAGGAGATTAATGGAAGACTACCTTCAAGACAAAGAAAGGACTGTATGAGTGGTTAGTCATGCCTTTTGGGCTAACCAATGCACCGAGCACTTTCATGCGGCTCATGAACGAGGTTCTGAAAGAATTTCTGGGTAAGTTTGTCATTGTTTACCTAGATGATATTTTAATTTTTAGCAAGACATTGGAGGAACATATGATGCATATTCGTATGGTGTTTGAGAAGTTGAGAGATGATAAATTGTTGATTAATTTGAAGAAGTGCAGTTTTGTGAAGAAAGAGTTAGTGTATTTGGGATTTTTAGTCTCAGCAGAAGGTCTAAAAATGGACCCAGAAAAGGTACAGGCTATCCTTGAATGGCCTACTCCAAGGAGTGCTACTGAGGTAAGATCTTTTCATGGTATAGCTAGTTTTTACAAAAAGTTTATCAAAAATTTTAGCAGTATTTGTGGTCCCTTGACTGAGACAATGAGAGGGGATAGAAAAGAGTTTAAGTGGACTAAAGGGGCAGAAAAGAGTTTTCAATTGTTGAAACAAAAAGTTACAAAACAACCTTTTTTAGCCCTTCCAGATTTTAATAAGGTGTTTCAAGTAGATTGTGATGCTAGTGGTACTGCAATAGGAGCTGTTATGAGCCAAGAAGGTAAACCTGTTGCGTATTTCAGTGAGAAGTTAAATGATGCCAAGATGAAGTATTCTATTTATGATCAAGAATTTTATGCTATAGTTTAGGCATTAAAGAAGTGGAGACATATCTGCTTCCTAAGGAGTTTGTTTTGTATACTGATCATCAAGCTTTGCAATATTTGAATAGTCAAGGAAAGTTGAATCAGAGGCATTTAAAATGGGTTGAGTTTTTGCAGAGTTATACATTTGTTTTGAAACATAGGAGTGGAAAGTCTAACAAGGTTGTAGATGCTCTTAGTAGAAGGCAACTATTGCTGACAAAAATGCAGATTGAAGTGGTTGGGTTCAAGGAACTCAAGAATTTGTATCCAGAGGATCCTGATTTTGGTGAAGCTTGGAAAGCTTGTACAGAACCTGTTACTCTAGACAAGATGAAATGGTTGGATTTCATCATTCAGGATGATATGCTATTCAGAGGGAGTCAGTTGTGCATTCCCCGAAGCTCTATGGGGGAGAATCTCATCAAGGAGAAGCATAGTAGAGGATTAGCGGGACATTTTGGTCATGACAAAACCCTTGCTTTGGTTAGTGAAAATTATTATTGGCCACAATTGCAACAAGATGTCAAGAATTTTGTACAGAGTTGCAGAGTATGTCAGATGGCGAAGGGAGTGAAGCAGAATACAAGGTTGTATCAGCCATTACCTATACCAAGAAGCTTTGGGAGGATATCAGTATGGACTTTGTTCTTGGTTTATCGAGGACACAACGGGGACATGATTCAATTTTTGTAGTAGTTGACAGATTTTCAAAGATGGCACATTTCATTCCCTGCAAGAAGACTAATGATGCTGTAAATGTAGCAGGATTGTTTTTCAGAGAAGTGGTGAGACTACATGGTTTGCCAAAGACCATAGTTTCAGATCGAGATACTAAGTTTGTTGGATATTTTTGGCAGACATTGTGGAAGAAGTTGAAGACAGATTTGAAGTTTAGCTCATCACATCATCCACAAACTAATGGACAGACAGAGGTGGTGAATAGAAGTTTGGGAAATTTTCTGAGATGTTTGGTTGGAGATAAGCCAACAGGATGGGATTTGATTTTACCACAGGCAGAATTTGCATACAATAATTCTGTCAATAGGAGCACTGGTAAATCACCATTCCAGATTGCATATGGAAGTAGTCCAAGAAATGCATCTAAATTGAGAAAGATAGATAAAGGAGAAATAAGTAGTGCTGAAGCTGAGGATTTTGCAGAACACTTGAAGAACATCCATGAGGAGGTGAGGAAGCATATTAACAAGATGAATGTGTAGTATAAGGCTAAGGCAGATGAGAAAAGGAGGCATAAGAAATTTTAGGTTGGCGATGAAGTCATGGTTCATTTACGGAAGGAGCAGTTTCTGGTTGGTACATATAACAAGTTGAAAATGAAGAAGTTTGGGCCATGTAAGATACTGAAGAAGCATGATTTAGGAAATGCATATGAGGTAGAATTGCCTAGTGAGCTGAATATTTCACCAGTGTTTAACATTTTAGAATTGACAGAGTATCATGAAGGAGGTGTTGAAGATGAGGTTGCAGCAGCACAGTGGAGTATTCCAGCAACCAGTTCAGATATCAAGGAGATTGAAGACATACTGGATAGTCATGTTGGTAGAAGCACAAGGAACAAGACATATGAAGAGTATTTGGTCAAATGGAAAGGATGACCTATTGAAGATTCATTATGGCTAACAAAGGAGGAGGTTAACCGTCTTGGTTTTCCTCTGCACACCTGAGTCATGGCAGGGTCACTTCTCAAATTACCCTGGGTGTCTGATGCAGGAGCATCCTGGGTGTAAGAGCAATCTTGCATCACCCAAAAAAAAATATTTCTATTTTTATATTCAATAAGGGCTATTTTGTGCAGAGTTGCTATTTATGGAAAGTTACTATTTTTGTTAATTTTTGTATGTGCTCAGAATGATCTAATTTCTTTCTTGGAGGTTTATTTTGGTCATATAAGTCTACCAGTAAAGTTTCATTGCCAGATCAAGTGTAGATTGGAAGATATTAAAGATTTTTGGTATTGGCAGCAGGGTATAGAAACTTTGAACTTAGTTTTGAAGGCTTTAGAGGCCCCGGATGAGGTCAAATATTTGGGTGATGGGCACTTGCATGGGTCAAGCCTGTAGAGCACTTTGTGGCATTTTTGAAATGGGGTTATAATAGCCGATCGGGTCAACTGGTGATGACTTATGGTCTTCGGAAGTTGGGCCACCTGAAATGGCAGAAAATAATTTTCTTCAAAATTTCTGTTCGGGTTTCAAAGGTTATCTTGAGCTGACTATGATGTAATAAAATGTAAAATAAAATAATTCTAAGTTTGGTCAGCCTTATTGGCTAAAATTCTGGAACATTCCCAGGCGGTGGAAAATTGCCTATATAAGGAAGGCTGTATTATTGTCTTAGGTAGTTCAGAATAGTTCTGGGTAGTAGATCTGGGTATTGATTCGAGGCTTTGTCCTACAGAATATTTTAAGGGAATGCCCATGTGGCTTTGCATATTGTAATTCTAAAAGTTTGTAATTCCACATTTGTGGAGATAATAAGAAGCCAATTTTCTGTTCTTGCATATTATTGTTGTTGTTTCTCTATTTCTGTTATGTGTTTGTGGCATTAAGGGGAGCACCCTTCATCACAAAAGATGCAGTATCCATACCATGATAAGTGAAATCTTCCTCATCATTGAAATCTTCCTGTCTCTTGAGCTATTGTAGCTGCAGTGCCCTTAGCTATGCCATTCCCAACAATATAGGATAATTCATTGTAGTATTGAAATAGCTACCTCTTATACATTCTAACATTTTTAAATTCCTTTCTTTGTAAGATGGCATAACAATTGAATTTATTATTTGTCTTTCATTAGTTAAAAATATATATTCAACTTAAAAGGAGATTTTAAGACCATGTTACCTTCAAAAAATCATTCCAAACACTATCATCGACATCCATAGTTTGGCTACTCTCATTCCATGCTAAGCCACTTGTATTCCTCAAGTCTTTCATTACTCTGTACCCTTGCTTCAAATTTTTGAGCTTGTTCTTGAAGTTATCCTTTGATGGGTTCATTTTCAACTCATTATTGAACTACCTTTCAATGGTGGTCCAAGCCTCTTTTTTGAAACCCCCTTCAACTTTTTTTCCAAGCTGCACTTGCTCTTGTAGCAAGTCTAGAAACTTGCATTCCATTTCTTTGGTCCAGAATACCTTCTTACAAGAAGAAGTGATGCAGTCAAGGATGGTGGATCCAATTAAGGATAGTCCAAAACTTGCAGCCAATAGAACAACATAATAGAATACTCAACAACACAACAACAAATAATTGTTTAACTTTGATTTTCATTAACATGCTTGGCTGTAAGGCCTTCCAGGTTAGGGCCAATTACAATCAGAAATAATTATGCAAGATTTGAATAGATCAAATAAAAACTCAACTAGTTCAGCTATGAAGACAATCAGAAGTTGATGGAAACCCTAAGGTAGATCTAAACTTGAGCTCACAAGCCTCCAAGAAATCTCCTTGTCTCCAAGTGTGAAAACCACTAGCTCTTCAATTACAAACTATCAGATAACTATCTAATTTGCAAGATCATGCAAGATCTTCTCTACAACTTCACCAACTCCAACTTTCAAAACCTTAGATCTGATTGCCAAGTCTTCCAAGTCATGAACTTATAGTCTCCTCCCCTTAAACATCTACCCAAACACCCCTTAAATACTAATCATCAGACACAAGTTGGTTGGATGAAACCATTAACTCCCCCCCAACAAATATTAAATTCAATACAAGTTGGCATCAAAATAGCCTTACAAATATTTAATCCAACATGTCAGCCTGTAACAACAACTACCAATAATAAACACATCAAGTCAGCCCAACAAATCACATAGAACTCCAGTCGGTAAACTAGAACTACTGAGCAACAGTGAAACAAATGAGCATTCCAGGCATCGCTGAGTACCACAGGCATCACCAAGTAACACTTTCACTAAGTGCCAGAGGTTACCAAGTTCATTTAGTGATCGTGCTTCCTTCAATGATCAAGGTCATTGGTCAAGGCTACAACCGAGTAACACCAGCCAAACATACACCTCCCATGCAGATTCACCGAGTACCCTAGAATGCCCCTGCATCAGACACCCTAGGTCTAAAAAGATGTTCATATGTGAGAACATCTTCTAAGATTCAACACATAAACCCCGAACTAGTTCTTCACATACAAGTCCTCCACCTTTCTAGCTTGCATACTCTTCCACTTTAAATTTCTCTATCTCTTCAAGTCTTTTCTTGACAACACACAGGTTTGTTCTCCATACTGCATTCATTTTCTCTGGATCCACAATCTCAACTCAGCTACCAATACTCAAGCTTCTCCTACCAAGTGTTGTATCTAGCAAAGGCATCAGGGAAAACTTCTTGTCATCATTCTTAATAGTAAACACATTTCTTACACAGTCATACATAGCTTTACAATCATATTGCCAAGGTCTACTGAGCAATATATCACAACTATTCATCTTCATAATGTCAGATAACACAAGACCTTATGCTGGCCAATCTGAACATCAAAAAAGTATTATTCTCTTACTTCTAGAGCATGAACATCTTATAACCAGCCAATCCTATAAGGACAAGAATGCTTCATTCTATTCAACCCAAGTCTCTGAACCATGTCCTCAGCAACAAGGTTATTAGTACTACCACTATCAAAAATAACATCATAGATTTTACCTCCAGACTTGCATCGGGTCCTAAACAAGTTACTCCTCTAACAAGGTTCCTCCTTTGTATCGAGCAATGTTCACTGAAGTAGCAAGTTCTCAGATTCGGGTTCATTCTCATTCTCCACAGTAGTTTGTCGGTCACCAAGCTTCTTTTGTGTGCACTCAAAAGAATGGTGTCCTTCCTCTCCATAGTTATAGCAAGTACCCTTAAAGATAGCCCTACCTATCTTCTTCTTTGGTTCCATAGGTTTCTATTCATCTTCTGCATCAGCTAGTTTATCCTTCACTGAGTGATCGATCTTTTCCTTCCCTCAGGGATTACTATGTTGTTTCCTTTTCAACTTATCTTTTTCCTTCAGAGCATACTGATAAGAATCTTCAACATAATCAATCTTCAACATACCAAGCTCATCCTAAATATTGAATCTCAGACCATTCACATACCGAGCTACCTTTTCCTTACCAAGCTCTTAGTGTCCAGACCAAATAGTAAGTTTGTAGAACTCCTCAGTATAATCTTCCATAGATAGATCCTTCTGTTTCAACTTCAGAAACTTCTTAAACAAGTCAAGCTCATAGTCAAAAGGTATGAACTTAGCTTTCATTAACTTAGTCACCATCAACCTCCACTAATTGATCTTCATTTCACCTTCATCATGCCTATCTCTTTGTAGTTCTTTCCACCAAAGAGCAACATGTCCTTTCAACTTTGTCTATGCTAATCTCACCTAAAGAGGATGTTCAATTTCTTCTAGCTCAAAGAAATCTTTAAGTTCAGCAATCCAATCAATCAAGTTCTTGGGCTTCAAAGTACCAGACAAAGTAGAAACTTCCATTCGGTAACTACTACTTAACTGAGCTCCAGATCTAGGCAACCGAGTAGTTTTGTCTTCACCAGATCTATCCCTCCGATCATCACCACTAGATCTAGCAGGTTCAAAGTCTTTAGCAGCTTCCTCATAACCATCTTCAGTACCAACGTTTTGAGGTATACCAATAATAGCTCTCATGATCTCGACAACCACGTCATTCTTCATCAATTCCATCTCAGATTTGAAATCTGATTTCACCTTCTCTGTGATTCAGGATTCAATAGTATCACAAAGATTAGAAATAACTCTAGGGTCAAATCTTCTCAGAGGCATCCTTAAATATATACAAAAACCCTCTCCAACAAACCCTCACCGACCACCTTATGACAATCTCCAAGTTATGTACAAGTCAAATCTCAACCTACCACCTTGAACAAACAACTAGGGAAAGATCCACAAGTTTAGTGCCTCAAATTTGGAATCTAGAACATATGATCTCTTCACAAACAAGATCAACTTTGCAAGATCAACCTTGTAGCCAACATAAAAACACAATGGAATACTCAACAACACAACAACAAATAATTGTTTAACTCTGATTTTCATTAACATGCCCAGCTGTAAGGTCTTCTGGGTTAGGGCCAATTACAATCAGAAACAATTTTGCAACATCCAAACATATCCAATACAAACTCATCTAGTTTAGCTTTGAAGACAATCAGAAGCTAATGGAAACCTTAAAGCAGATCTAAACTTGAGCTCGCAAGCCTCCAAGCAATCTCCTTGTCTCCAAGTGTGCAAACCACTAGCTCTGTAATTACAAACTATCAGAAAACTATCTAATCTTCAAGATCATGCAAGATCTTTTCCACAACTTCACCAACTCCAACTTTCAGAACCTCAAATCTAATTGCCAAGTCTTCCAAGTAATGAAATTCTACTCACCTCCCCTTAAACATCTACCCAAACACCCTTTAAATACTAATCATCAGTCACAAGTTGGCTAGATGAAACCATTAAATCCCCCCAACAAATACTAAATTCAATACAAGTCAGCATCAAAATAGCCTTACAAACATTTAATCCAACATGTCAACCTGTAACAATAGCTAACAACAATAAATGCATCAAGTCAGCCCAAAAAATCACATAAAACTCCAGTTGGTAAACCAAAACTACTGAGCAACAGTGAAATAACCGAGCATGCCAGGCATCGCCGAGCACCAGTGTCAACTGAGCAACGTAGGCATCACCAAGTAACACTTTCACCGAGCACCAGAGGTCATCAAGTTCATTCAGTGATCGAGATTCTTTTAATGAATGAGGTCATCAGTCAAGGCTACAACTGAGTAACACCGACCAAACATACACCTCCCATGCAAATTCACTAAGCACCCTAGAATGCCCCTGCATCAAGAAGTTGGATAGATGACTTGAACATCAGCATCTATGTTCATCAATACATCTGTAGACTTACTTGAGGCACACACAATAGGAGATTGCCCACTTCTTTTGACAACACTAAATATGTCATAACACAATGTTGATGATTAGATCTAAGTCTAAGTTAGGGATGAAAGATCAATTGCAATGTAAACAGATGCAAAGAGGCATGTACGTAGATGTAAACATTAAATATAACAATATTAAACATAACATGACAATATTAAATATAAAATGACAAAATTAAATATAACAACATTGAATATAACACGACAAGACTACAATATGTCATAATGCAATTTTAATGATCAGATCTAAATCTAAGTTAGGGATGACATGTCAATTGCAATGTAAACAGATGCAAAGATGCATATACATAGATGTAAACATTAAATATAACATTAAACATAACATGACAATAAAAAATATAATATGACAACATTAAATATAACTGTTACCCTAATTCCCATGTACATGCAAATTTGGCTAAAACCTATTCCAAAGTCTCTGGTTTTACCCTACCAGGCATCCCTAAAAATTTTATGAGTTTATGTTTTATTTCCTAGCCTATGCAATTTCCTAATTCCCTGGTCTACAAGTCCTTAGAAATTCATAAAACTAGCCATTGGTGTTTAGAAGCCCTCAAAACCCTAGGCCATCTTTCTAATTTGTTTTTACTTTATTGGCAACTTAAGGGTTCCAATTTCCACGTGCCTTTTAATTTTCCTTCGGTCGCTAGTTCTCTTATTCTTTCCGGTGGTTGTCTTTTCTTCTTGCGAACTAGCGACTGCAGTAATTCTCCTGGTCATGAAATAAAATGGTGGTGCCCTAAGTCATTTAGCAACTCCATAGATTGCCCTCAGTTGGGCATTTGCTTAATCAAACTCAAGGTCTTCTAGCAGTTACCTTCCCTATCCGGTGATTCAGTGAATGAGCCATTCGCGTGATCTCTTAATCCCTGATAGTTAAGTCTAAATGGTTAGCGATTCAGCGGGTGGATAGCTTCTCTTCAGTCATGAAATCACTCAATATGTTCTCCAGTGGTCTTTTATGTGGGGTCCCATTTGAGATGATCCTACGACTATCATGATTTCACAAAGGATATGTCAGAGGCTTGCGAAATTGTGACTACTGTCAATTTTCCAGTTCTGCAGTGCTTCAAAGATTAAGTGGGACCATTGCCATGTTGTCCTACATGGAAGCTTCTCATTGGTTGACGAGGTGGTGACTTGTATGCTTTGTCAGAGCGGGACCAGTGAACTTCCTAGCTTTTGAATCAAATGGATGGTGCATGATCTAAAAGAATATTCCTGCCCCATGAGATCATACACCTGCCGTTGATTTTATTCTATTGTTGGAACCTTGCAGGTGGGTCCTCGTATGCTGACGTGCTCGCTTCTCATTGGTCAAAGTAAAGAAAAATATATGGGGCCATGTTGTCAGGTGTGTTGACTTACCAGTTCATGATTAGTCTGTGTAGTGATGACTGGGTTTGCGGTGGGTCCATTGTTAGAGGGGTCCTGACTTAATCAGATCTACGGTGGGTGCATGATTGGAAGGAATATTCGGGGTCCATGAGATCATGCACCCGCCATTGGATTAGAATCTTAGAAGATAGTGGGTCTGATGTCAGAAGGAATGCGACATGGATCTATTTGGTAGCATTTGATTGGTTGGTGAGTGTGCAATGTGGAGTTTGTAAGTGGGCTTGTGGGGTCAGTTTTCTTCAAAGCATTTAACACCCAGTTTGATCTTGCGGTCATTGTTATACCATTTGGTCAAGATGCTCATCTTTTAGCATCACGGTATAGCGACAACCGTCTGATGCTCTTTTTGCAAGTCATGGGTCCAAGTCTATCTGACGTGCTAATTTTCTCATGTTTCATTGGTTACTGACATCTAGGTGGCAGTTGACCTCTCAAAAGGGGAAGTTTAGGCTATTTTTTGAGTGCATCATAGCCGTTCATCTACTGGGAGAGTTATGCATTGACGATGGTGTTTTAATTTCAAGCCAACTAGCCGTTAATATTCAAATTTGAATTTTTCACGAGGGTTTTATTGAGGTTTTGATCTTTTCTGCTAGTGCTTGTTCCAGCAAGCCATGCACGACGTCGATTAGCTCAGGAATTTAATTCTTAGGATGGTTATGGTTGAGAGAGTGATGGAGATGACTATTGGCTGGTGTTGCAGGGTACTATGCCACATTTTCATGCCAGGAGATGCTAGAAAGAGTTGGCACCACCTTTTGAATGGTACTGTTACCCAGGGAGGTATGATCAGATTGTGAGCCTTCATGGCTTAGTGGAGTTGCAGGTGGGTGGATGAGTCGAGGTTGTTGTGTCTATAGGAGGGCTCAGTGCAAGATCAATAGGTAAAGAAAAGATATGATTTGATCACAGGTGTTCTCAGAGATTTTGATTGGAAATCAGTGTACCTAGGGTTTGATGTTGTATTGCTATACCTATGTAGCCATAGTTAGGTTAGTTTTGACTCCTGCCTATGTGCAGTTTGAGTTGTATATAGTTATTTTTTGGAGCCTTAGTGCTCAAAGTTTGCATTTTGTAAAGAAGAAAGTCTCTTTCTTGGAAAGCTATCTGTGGCATTTCTTTCTACCCTTTGGTTTCCCACATTCTGTAATCTCCCATTGATGATCAAAGCAAGCTTGAGGTACTTGAGATATATTTTCTATCCATGTCCTTACTATTTACATCATCTCTTATTGGATCAAAGTTTATGAATGTTGTTAATAGAAATTGGGGTTCTTAGTCCCTCTCACTTTCTGTGATTTTGTGTGTTACTATGTCTAATCTGATTGAGATGTTTTGTGGGTATACTACAACCCCTAGCAGTCTTGTCTCATTCCTACACCTAATTGCAGAAAAGGATGTTTGTTTGTAGGTCATAGGTTGAGTCTTTTGTTTAGGCCCTCCTATGAAACACTTATGCAAGCCTATCTAGTGAGTTGTGACTTATTAGACTTAATTCCTCCATTGGCCTCATTCCTCTATACTAAGATCCAAACCCTAGTTTCGGTGCATCACCTAGTAGGTAGTTTTCTTTTAGTCATTTCCCTTTCATGCACTCCTTCTATCCCTTTCCCTCCAAAGTTTTACTTTCCTATTAAGAGCAAATTAAGGTGATAATCCAAGAGGAACTAGCCTAGAACCTGGAGGTTTCATCTTAGTTAGCAAAGGTCCCACAACCTAGAGATGATTCCCAAGTTATACTGAGTTATCAAGTCTACGAGAGCTTGAGTTAAGGGTGAAAAATTAGTGTATAACAAAAATGGTATGCTCGGTGGGACCAAGAGGTCATAGTTTTCATAGTCCTTGCTAGTTTTGATATGCATCCAGCAGGTTGTAGACTTTTGAGAGGTCATTGTTTTGCATATCTGGTGACTCCAAGTTCACATCCACTAGTTTCAAGGAGACCCAGTACCTGAGAAGGATTACCATCCTTCTCTTCATGAGGACACCCCTTCATTTTATGGAGGTCAACTTTATCAGAATAGTGGTACTTTTGATTTCATGCAGGACTACCCAGTTGTAGCAATTAAGTAGCATACGCCTCATGCTTTCCCACCACCCACCCAACTTCCAATATCATGGTAGCATCAATACACATACTAGCAACCTTAAGAGGAGATGCTTTCCTTGAAAGAGCATGCTCATTGTGCCCAGATCCAACAACAACAAGCTTTGGCTTAGTAGGATCAAGGTTATAGGAGGTATCTGGCAAAGCAATACAAGAGGAATGAGGCCAGGCTTGCTGAAGGGTTGGAAGCACAAAAGAGACACTATGAGGAGGTGTTGGAAACATAGAAAAGGAATATGTGGACACAAGCAAAGGAGCAGTTTGATGCTAGATGGAGGTAGTGTGAAGAAACCATTGTAGGACAACAGAAAAGTCAAGCAACCCTTGCAAGTAATCTAGCAATGCTGAACAAAGTTTATAAAGAAAATTTGATTAAGGTTAGTACTGCTATAGCTGAAAAAGAGGAAGATTTTCAAAGAACATTAGCAGCTCAGGGAGATGCTTATGAAGAATTAGAGGTTCATAAGAATAATTGTGAAAAGGTGGTTCAAGACCAAAAATTTTTGATAGAAGCCATGTTTGATAGAGGCAATGAATTTCAGATTGAGAAAGAAAAGGAGTTGAGAGCTCATGAGGAGTTTCATGAGAGAGAGCTACAGGATCTCAAGCAAAATATAAGATTCCTAGCTTCTACAACTGAAACATATAAAAGAAGCTATCAAATGTAGATTGAGAAATGTTCTCAACTGGAGGAAGAAAAGGAGAACATTAAGCAGAGGATTGCTGATCTAAAGGAGGCTCTCTCTGAACAAGTTAAGACAAATGAGTTCTCAACAAATCATGATAATTGTGTTGACAATGGTATACTTCTCCTACAAAAGAATCTAGAGGAAGAAGAAGAAGATCAATTTTGGGACAAGATGGAACATTTTTGTCTGCATCTTGATGACAAGCCCACACTTCCAGAGAACACCTACAAGCTATAGGAGGTAGTCATTCCCAATCAGCATAAGGAGGAGATCCGTCAAACTAAAGTAATCTCTCAGGAGCCTGAGTTTATCAAGGAGATCTCCAAGTCCAACATCTCTCATGGTTTTCCTATCAGGTATTTGGCCAGGATGGGTGCTATCAAAGAAGATCAAGTGGCACCAGCCCCTCTACATGTCCCTCTATCAAAGGTTGAGGCTGAAAGTGAACCAAATCAGCTTGTTGTCCCCATTGACCAAGTAAGTAAGGTCTTATTGCTGCTAGCTATTTCTCCTCAGAATGATAGCGCCTACAATCAGCTTGACCAAGTGAGTAAAATCCATATCAATCAAATCCTTGTCAAGCAGGTGATTCTGCATATCTCCTATATTTATCTTTTAATAGCTTTTCAGAAGCATGTGGATTATTGTCAGCTGAGAAGGATGGGAAGTTATTTTTCACAAATAGTAAATGGTTTTGTTTGACCTAGTTTTCTATATTGGTTAGTTCAAGTTAGGTATGTTTTGTTTGCTTTCCCTATTTTCTAGGTTAGTTTCCTGCTTTTCAAGAAGTGCCTGTGCACAAGTTTTTCCCTCTGTTTCCAGTTTTGCCTCTTTTTCAAGGTTTTGTGCTCAAATGATGACTCCATGCCCAATGGATTGCTTTAAGGCCACTAGTTTTCCATGTCTAGTAGGCTGACATCCACTAGAAATCACAAAAATGTTACCCCAATTCCCATGTACATGCAAATTTGGCTAAAACCTATTCCAAAGTCTCTATTTTTACCCTGCTAGGCATCCCTAAAAAGTTGATGAGTTTATGTTTTATTTCTTGGCCTCTATAATTTCCTAATTCCTTGGTCTGCAAGTCCTTATAAATTCATAAAACTAGTCATTGGCATTTAGAAGCCCTCAAAACCCTAGGTCATCTTTCTAATTTGTTGTTACTTTATCAGCAACTTAAGGGTTCCAATTTCCACGTGCCTTTTAATTTTCCTTCGGTTGCCAATTCTCTTATTCTTTTTGGCGGTTGTCTTTTCTTCCTGCGAATTGGTGACTGCAGTAATTCTCCTGGTCATGAAATAAAATGGCAGTTCCCTAAGTCATTTAGTGACTCCATAGATTGCCCTTAGTCAGGCATTTTCTTAATCAAACTCAAGGTCTTTCGACAGTTACCTTCCCTATCCGACGATTCAGTGAATGAGCCGTTTGCGTGATCTCTTAATCCCTAACGGTTAAGTCTAAACAGTTAGTGATTCAACAGGCAACTAGCTTCTCTTCAGTCATGAAATCACTCAATATGTTCTCCGGTGGTCTTTTATGTGGGGTCTCATTTGAGATGATCCTACGGTTGTCATGCTTTCGCAAAGGATGTGTCAGAGGCTTGCAAAATTGTGACTACCGTCAATTTTCCAGTTCTACAGCTCTTTAAAGATTAAGTGGGCCCATTGCCACATTGTCCTACATGAAAGATTCTCATTGGCTGACAAGGTGGTGACTTGTATGCTTTGTTAGAGCGGGCCCGGCAAACTTCCCAGCTTTTGAATCAAACGGCTGGCGCATGATCTGAAAGAATATTCCTACCCCATGAGATCATGCGCCCGCCATTGATTTTATTCTGTTGTCAGAAATTTGCAGGTGGGTCCTTGTATGCTGACGTTCTCACTTCTCATTGGTCAAAGTAAAGAAAAATCCATGGGGCCATGTTGCCAAGTGTGCTGACTTGTTGGTTCATGATTAGTCCGTGTAGTGATGACTGGGTTTGTGGTGGGTCCATTGTCAGAGGGGTACTGACTTAATCAAATCTACGGTGGGTGCATGATCATAAGGAATATTTGGGGGCCATGGGATCATGCGCCCGCCATTGGATTAGAATCTTAGAAGACAGTGGGTCTGATGTCAGAAAGAATGCGACGTGGATCCATTTGGCAGCATTTGATTGGTTGGTGAGTGTGCAACATGGAGTTTGTAAGTGGGCTTTTGGGGTCAGTTTTCTTCAAAGCATTTAACACCTAGTTTGATCTTGTCGTCATCATTATACCATTTGGTTAAGATGCTCATCTTTTAGCATCACGGTATAGCAATAACCGTCCAATGCTCTTTCTGCAAGTCATGGGTCCAAGTCTGTCAGACATGCTGATTTGATTGCATTTCATTGGTTGCTGACTTCTAGGTGGTAGTTGACCTATTAGAAGGGGAAGTTTAGGCTATTTTTTGAGTGCATCATAGCCGTTCATCTGCTGGGAGAGTTATGCATCGACAGTGGTGTTTTAATTTCAAGGCATCTAGCCATTAATATTCAAATTTGAATTTTTCACAAGGGTTTTGCTGAGATTTTGATCTTTTCTACCAATGCTTGTTCTAGTAAGCCATGCACGACATCAGTTAGCTCAGGAATTTAATTCTCAGGATGGTTATGGTTGAGAGAGCGATGGAGATGACTGATGGCCGGTGTTGCAGGGTATTGTGCCACATTTTCACACTAGGAGACGCTAGAAAGAGTTGGTGCCACCTTTTGAACGGTATTGTTAAACAGGGAGATATGATCAGATTGTGAGCCTTCATGGCTTAGTGGAGTTGCAGGTGGGTGGATGAGTTGAGGTTGTTGTGTTTGCAGGAGGGCTCAGTACAAGATCAACATGTAAAGAAAAGATATGATTTGATCACCAATTTTCTCAGAGATTTTGATTGGAAATCAGTGTACTTAGGATTTGATGTTTTATTGCTATACCTATGTAACCTTAGTTAGGTTAGTCTTGACTCCTGCCTGCGTGCAATTTGAGTTGTATATAGTTCTTTTTTGGAGCCTTAGTGCTTAGAGTTCACATTTTGTAAAGAAGAAAGTCTCTTTCTTGGAAAGCTATCTATGGCATTTCTTTCTACCCTCTGGTTTCTCACATTCTGTAATCTCCCATTGATGATCAAAGCAAGCTTGAGGTACTTGAGATATTTGTTCTATCCCTGTCCTTACTATTTTCATCATCTCTTATTAGATCGAAGTTTATGAATGTTGTTAATGGAAATTTGGGTTCTTAGTTCCTCTCACTTTTTGTGATTATGTGTGTTACTATGTCTGATCTGATTGAGATGTTTTGTGGGTATACTATAGCCCTGAGCAGTCTTGTCTCATTCCTACACCTACTTGCAAAAAAGGATGTTTTCTTGCAGGTCATAGGTTGAGTCTTTTGTTCAGGCCCTCCTATGAAACACTTATGCAAGCCTATCTAGTGATTTGTGACTTATTAGACTTAATTCCTCCATTGGCCTCATTCCTCTATACTGAGATCCAAACCCTAGTTTCGGTGCATCACCTAGTAGGTAGTTTTCTTTCAGTCATTTCCCTTTCATGCACTCCTTCTATCCCTTTCCCTCCAAAGTTTTACTTTCCTGTTAAGAGAAAATTAAGGTGATAATCCAAGAGGAACCAGCCTAGAACTTGGAGGTTTCATCTCAGTTAGCAAAGGTCCCACAACCTAGAGATGATTCCCAAGTTATACTGAGTTATCAAGACTATGAGAGCTTGAGTTAAGGGTGCAAACTTAGTGTATAACAATAACAACATTGAATACAACATGACAACACTAAATATGTCATAACGGATTTTAATATATAATATCAGCTCGTGATATTTATGAAAGCTGACATTAAAGTTTAAACACTGCCAATGTAGTTGTTCAACTGACTAAGAATGAGATCTATAGTCTTCCCACATCCTTCTTGCTATTTCATCTCAAAATTTCCCCCAATCATCTCTTTCACACTAGCTCAACCCATATGTCTCAAGCACTGGTACATCTATCCGATCATGACCATCTTCCTCTTCAAATTCTACCTCATATGGATGGTCATCCTTTATTGTAATGAAGTTGTTGAAGTGTGCAACATGCCAAAATAATCTTTGTTTTTGTCTTGATTTGATAAGACGTTGCATGCTTCAAAATAGGAAAATATTACTTCAAAATCCCAAATGTACGCTCTATTACATTCTTGAGCAAGGAGTGCCGATGATTAAAAAACTCTTGTGGGGTGTTTATTGGGTTTTCTCTTGAAAAATCCTTTAGGTGGTAGTGTGTGCATCGATAAGGCACACGAAATCCTGGTACATTTGGATATCCAGCATTGACCAAATAATATTTACCTAAACAAAACAAAATGTCATTGTTATAACATTGTCTTATTTTTCATATGCTTCACTAATATAATCATATTTTACAAACCTGGGGGAACTACTAGTGGATCCTCTCTAGATAGAGCTGAAGCTAGAACATGGCTATTTGCAGGAGACCCTTCCCAACTAGCAAGGATGCATGTATTGAAACTTATAATCAAATGAACACACTCCCATAACATTCTGTGATAAGTTGCCTTTTCTATCATGATATTTATCTTGCATGTTGACATCCATAGTGACTGGTATATGGGATCCATCAATTGCTCCCACATAGTCCTATAGTTAGAAAAATCATAATCTAATGAACACACGATAATAGGATTATAACTCAATAAAACAAAATTGAAGCACTGGGAAATATACCTTGAAGTATGGATCAAAATAGTTCTTCCCACTGATTTCTCAAGGAGTGTTTGGACCAGGGGGTATAAAATAATTCACATGGAGTGCTAAGATAGTCATCAAGACCTTGTGGAAGTATCGGCTTACCGTCTCTCTAGAGTGCCCAAAGTTATGGGAAATCTTACGATTCCTTAGATTGTGGCCAAGAGTATGGAGGAACATGACTATTTGTTCTTCTAATGCGAGGATTTATGTATCTCTAATGCTTCCTTTTTACCTTAAAATATTGGCTAGTTTAAAGAAGGATCATCTACTCATGTGTATTTGGTCAAAGAAATCTATCTCATTGCAGTTGATAATACACTTATAAAAAGGAATTACATCTCTTTTGCACTTACTCATATTTTGACTACTTTCTTTTACAAAAACTACTATGGTTACAACAAGGGTGGCAAGAACAACTAAAACAATAGGTAGGAGTCTTCTTCTCCTCATAAACTATCCTTCAAGTTCAATATCATCAATGAGATCCATCAATTACCTAAACATACCAACAAAACAATCACCAAACAACATAAGAAAACACCCAACTATAATGCATAATGCATAATGGAAATAGATTCTGAGGATAAGCATAATGTAGGGATTGCAATCATTGGTACGGCCTCATGAAATAAAAATGATCATTGAATGTAGTTGTAGGTTGAGTATACAACATATGTAGACAAGAAAGGGAATATGGTATTTGTTGATTTGGTTGATGACGAAAGTAATTACCATCAAGAGAGCATGATTAAAATAGTCATAGAGCATGATTTCACACACAACAATGAAATGACAGCATAGTGAAAATCAAGAGGTTTGTATGCCTAGTTAATTTTGTTTCTAAATATTCTTTTTTCTAGGTGTCTAAAGAATTAGAAGAGATACATTACAACACTACAATAACTGCAATGATGGAGTTTGTCACTGTTATACACTAAGTTTGCACCTTTTCTCAAGCTCTCTTGGTCTTGATAACTCAGTATAACTTGGGAATCATCTCCAGGTTGTGGGACCTATGCTAACTAAGATGAAACCTCCAAGTTCTAGGCTGGTTCCTCTTGGATTATCACCCTAATTTGCTTATTGACTAAAAAGTAAATCTTTTGAGGGAAAGAGATAGGAGTGCATGAAAATGAACTAACTAGAAAGCAAACTATCCTACCAAGTGATGCACCGAAACTAGGGTTTGGATCTCAGTATAGAGGAATAAGGCCAATGGAGGAACCAGGTCTAATAAGTCACAACTCACTAGATAGGCTTTCATAAGTGTTTCATAGGAGGGCCTAAACAAAATACTCAACCTATGACCTGCAAACAAATATCCTCTTCTGCAACTAGGTGTAGGAATGAGACAAGACTGCTAGGGGTTGTAGTATACCCACAAAACATCTCAATCAGATCAGACACAGTAACACATGAAATTATAGAAAGTGAAAGGGACTAGGAACCCCAATTTCCATTAACAGTATTCATAAATTTTGATCCAATAAGAGATTATAAAATAGTAAGGATAGGGATAGAACAAATATCTCAAGTACCTCAAGCTTGCTTTGATCATCAATGGGAGATTACAGAGTGTGGGAAACTAGAGGGCAGAATGCCATAGATAGCTTTCCAAGAAAGAGCTTTTCTTGTTTACAAAATGTGAACTCTGAGCACTAAGGCTCTACAAAAACAATATATACCTCCTCAACTGCACGCAGGCAAGAGTCCAAAATTAACCTAACTAGGGTTAAAATTTTTACAATGCATTAAATAAACCCTAAAGGTACACATAATATCAACTTTCCTGAAAATATCTGGCAAATAGATCATATCATTTCTTTTGCGTATTGATCCTATACTGAGCTCACCTACAAACATGACAACCTCGATCCATCTACCCACCTACAATTCCACCAAGTCATGAAGGCCTCAAAAATCCGATCTTATAGATATTTCAAAATGATAACCTTGCAAAGGTGGTGCCAAAATATTAAACGCTTCCTCAGGAAATAGTCCCTTGTAAAATCTGTGGCACTGATGATTAGATTGTCTATCATCATTCCCTCAACTGCAAATGTCCCTGAAGAATTTATTCCGAGCTACCCCGCCACTATATCTCGTTGAATCAAAAATTGGCAAAAAACCCTCTGTAGATATATTTTAAATTTGAATTCCAACGGTTAGCCAGTCATTTTAAAATGTGACCATCGATCTCTTTTATCTCCCAGCAGTCGAACGGCTCAGATTATCCTGACTACAGTCGTAAAACCTTCTTGAAAAGTCAAAGTCCACATCAGCACACTGCAACCAATGAAGCTTTAGCATGTCGGCATATTTTCTATCCTAGACCTGCCTTGACTTCCCTTTCCTTAAGTCACAAAGAACTTATCTTAAACCTGGGCCTAGACCTACCACCTATCAATTTTCCATTTCCTTCGACTGCATCATCATCAAACACCTCGACATCTCTCTAACAATGGACCCATGACTTAAAGATTCCCATCGGACGGTCAGTCACATGATCACATGGGCCCAGAATATTCCATGTGATCATACGACCACCGTAGATCTTACTTAAAATTGAGACCCCATAGGCCCACTAACAAACTCCACATAGCAGACCAAACAACCAATGAAATGCTGCCAACCAAGATACATGTAGCACCCCTCTAACATTAGACCCACTCGAATATGAAGATTCCCATCTAACGGTGGGCATGTGGTCACAAAGGCAAGGAATATTCCTTGCAAACACATGACCACCGTAGATCTCTTTTCCTTTGGGACCCCACTGACATGCCTAAGAAATCTAGCTCCACTGATAGGTAATCCGACTCAACACATGTGGACCAATAAAAAACAAGCATGTCACCAACCTGCAATAGTGGACCCACTGATAGAACCTCGAACACCTAGCAAATTGAATGGCAGGTGCAAGATCGCATGTGTCAGAAAAGCCCTTCACGAAGATACACCAACCGTTAGATCTTTGTCCCTCTAACATCCCTGCAGGTGCTCTAACACGGCCCCACTGATAGTATCCAGTCATCTTCACATGGACCAATAAAAAAAGAGCATGCCAGCAATCGAGGACCCACCCGACGAAGCTCTGACAGCAAAATAAAATCAACTGCGGGTGCATGGTCGCATGACCTTCTAATATTCCTTCAGATCATGTGCCAGCCATTAGATCTCTAGTCGGGAAGCTCACTGGGCCCACTTTGAAATCCTTACACATCGCAACCCTCGGTCAATAAGAAGCTTCCATGTAGGACACCATGGCAATCGGCCCACCAAAGCTTTGGAGCACCGTAGAAAAGGAAAGATCAATGGTTGTCATGATTTCGTGAGCCTTTAACAGACCCTTTGTGAAATCATGACAGCTGTAGGATCATCCCAAACGAGACCCAACAGAAAAGACCGTCAGAGAACATATTGAGCGATTTCACGACTGAAGAGAAGCTAGTCACCCACTGAATCGCTAACCGTTTAGACCTAACCATCGGTGATTAAGAGATCACGTGAATGGCTCATTCACTGAGTTGTCGGATAGGGAAGGTAACTTCCAGAAGACCTTGAGTTTGATTAAGTGAATGCCCAACTGAGTGCAATCCGTGGAGTCACTGAATGACTTAGGGCACCACCATTTTATTTTGTGACCAGGAGAATACTGTAGTTGCTAGTTCGTAGGAAGAAAAGACAACCACCAGAAAGAATAAGAGAATTGGCAACTGAAGGAAAATTAAAAGGCACATGGAAATTGGAACCCTTAAGTTGCTGATAAATTAACAACAAATTAGAAAGATGGCCTAGGGTTTTGAGGGATTTTTAAACACCAATAGCTAGTTTCATGAATATTTGACTTGCAGACCAGGGAATTAGGAAATTTGCAGAGGCCAAAGGCCTAGACCTAACACCATAAATTTTTTTAGGAATGCTTGATAGGGGTAAAACAAAGACCATGGAATAGATTTTGGCCAAATTTGAATGCATAGTAAAATTTGGGTAACAGTCACAAATGAGGACATCTCTCTATTTCAAATAAAAAATCTAGGTGAAATTGCATAGACAAAGGATGGATGCCACAAAATGAGAACATCTCTCTATTGTCACTAATGAGGATAGTCACTGTGAGATGTCCAATTACTATTAAACAAGGATAGTCACTGTGAGATGTCCTCATTTTGTGGAATCCATCCTTTATCTATGCAATTTCACCTAGATTTGTTATTTGAAATAGAGACATGTCCTCATTTGTGACAACAAAGAGGATACCTTTGAGGGCAATGTTTGAATCCCTTAATTTCCCTCAAAGGTATCCTCCCTATTTTCCTATATGTTATTGTAATCAATTACACAAGGGGTACATATCAAATACTTGAGCTCATGACTACTATTGGTGATCTCAAACTGGTTGAATGACCACATAATTATAAACTATCTTCAACTGAAACTAGTGTTATATATCGTAACATGTTTATGAGACTACAAGTTAACATGGTTCAATACCAATACCAATACATTAAAGTGGAAATGAGCCCATATTTGCATGGTTCAGTACCAATACATTCAAGTGACAATTACACAATGTGATCCTAAACTCAGTTAAGGGAGCAATGCGTAACTTTTGGTAACAAGCAATAAACAAATGGTAATATTAATGACTGGATAAATGTATAGATAAATCTATCATTCAAAATTTTTTCTTTCTTACAAATGAAACATTCATGCTCTTCCCTAAAATGAATCTTAATTCAACTGTAAAACCTTTCAAAAGCTATGTTATATTGCAATAATTAAAAATGGTGTGGCAACTGGTAATAATAAAAAATAATTAAGATGAAAAATAAGTGTCAACATTGTAACTATGAGAGGAAAACAAATAACCAAGAATGGCTTAGGAAGTATGAGAATATATAAAAGGTTCAAGATGAATTTTGATATCAAATATAAAGAAAATTGAAGAAGGTGAAGACAAAATTGAAATCTTTGTCATTTACAAGAGCCAATTTCATCTAGTGCCAGTAAGAATAAATTGTTTGAATTTCCAGAATATAAGTTAAAATAATATAATAGGGAAATTTGGAAGGAATAAATTTACTTGTGGTTTTATGAAAATTTTTTTAACCCAAAAGATACAAAATTAGTCTTCCACACAATGTGGTACCCCCATGCTCAAAAAATTTCACAACCTTGATGTACTAAAATCTGCTCATTCTAAAATATTAGGAAGGCTCCAATCCAAACCAAGTTGGATACTGAAATTTTTTTTATTATCCATATTTAGATAAACTACAAGACTAAGAATTGAAATATTTTGATTGTTAAGATTCTAAGAAGATATGTGTCCTTAGGAAGTTGAGCAGCAAATTTACACATTAATATATTTCTTGGTGCAAGCTATGTTTGGTATTAAGTTTTTAGTGCTGTGACAGTGCTAGCTAAAAACTTAGAGAGATGTCCTCATTTGTGACAAAAAAGAGGATACCTTTGAGGGCATTTTTTGTAAAAAATGAGGACATCTCTCTATTGCACTAAAAACTTAATACCAAACATATCTTGCACCAAGAAATAGAGAGATGTCCTCATTTTGTGGAATCCATCCTTTGTCTATGCAATTTCACCTAGTGTTGTTATTTGAAATAGAGAGATGTCCTCATTTGTGACAACAAAGAGGATAACTTTGAGGGAATTTATTGTCACAAATGAGGACATCTCTCTATTGCAATAAAAACTTAATACCAAACATAGCTTGCACCAAGAAATAGAGAGATGTCCTCATTTTGTGGCATCCATCCTTTGTCTATGCAATTTCACCTAGTGCTATTATTTGAAATAGAGAGATGTCCTCATTTGTGACAACAAAGAGGATACCTTTGAGGGAAATGTTAGAATCCCTTAATTTCCCTCAAAGGTATCCTCTCTATTGTCACAAAATGAGGACATCTCTCTATTTCTTGGTGCAAGCTATGTTTGGTATTAAGTTTTTAGTGATGTGATAGTGCTAGCTAAAAGCTTAGAGAGATGTCCTCATTTGTGACAACAAAGAGGATACCTTTGAGGGAATTTTTTGTCACAAATGAGGACATCTCTCTATTGCACTAAAGACTTAATACCAAACATAGCTTGCACCAAGAAATAGATAGATGTCCTTATTTTGTGGCATCCATCCTTTGTTTATGTAATTTCACTATTGGGTACAAATTTATTAAAAGCTATCTCCCTCCTAAAGTGGGAAATTCCAGGACATTGAAACATTTGATTCTTGATGGGAATATGTTAGAAGGAAAACTACCAAAAGAAATTGGAAAATTGGCAATCTTGTCAATACTTTCTTTAAATGGTAATAGTTTGGATGGTCACATTCCCTCAGAGTTATTTGACTGTAGTGGTTTATCAACTCTAAACCTGGGATCCAATCATCTAAAAGGATCAATCCCAAGGATATAGAGAAACTAGTGCAACTAGAGAGTTTAGTGCTTTCTCATAATTATCTTTCAAGGGCCATTCCTATTGAAATTTCACTGGGCTTCAAGTAGCACACAGTCCCATCTAGTAGCTACCTACAACACTAAGGAATGTTTGATCTATCTCAGAATCAACTTTCAGGGTCCATACCAGAAGAACGTAGCAACTGCACTGTTATAGTAGAGTTTCTGCTTAATAACAACCAACTTTCAAGAAGAATACCTAGCTCTCTCAGTGGTCTTACAAACCTAAGTAAGTTGAATTTGTCTTATAATAATCTAGTAGGTGAAATCCCAGTGGAGATTAGCTTATGAAAAAATCTTAAATTCATGGCCTTAGGCAATAATCAACTCACTGGCATGATTCATGAGGAGCTTGGAGATTTGACCAGGTTAATTAAATGAAATCTTAGTGGTAACAAATTATATGGTTAGATTCTTGATACAATCAGATAGTTAGTTGGTCTTTCTCACTTTGATGTCAACAACAATGAGTTGTATGGTGGATTTCCCCAGTCCCTTGCAAACTTGGTAGGCCTCATTGGCTTGTATGTGCAGAAATTATCAGCAGAAATTCCATGGTTTTCTCAGATCAATGCATTGGTTACTAAACATGACTCTGACAATAATTCCCACAACTGCTTCATTAATCCTTTGATTGTAGGCTCTCACATTCTCATCAAGTAGCATCTCTAATGTATTGTATCTTTTCTTCCATGTCTTTTTGCGTGCATTCTTGGCTTGAATATCTCCTTGAAACATGTCTTCTAGATACTTCCATATCTTATAGGCTTTGTCCATTTTCTTGATCTCTGAAAACTCACTATCAGATAAGGTGTTGATAAGGGCTTGTTTGGAAATAACATTTGAAGTGAACATCTCCTTTTTCTTCAAGGTTGCATCATCTTTTGCAAGATCTGATAAAGAAGGAATCTGAACTTCTTTAGTAGCTACTTCAAAAAATTCAAAAGCAATACATTGCAAATGTGTCATCATTTTGTTCTTCCAATCTAGATAGTTCTCTCCATCAAACTTAGGACTTTCTTTTCTAAATAATTCCATCTGATCAACCTCAAACTATTAAAATTTCTCTCCAAGGCACTTGGCTTTGATACCAATTGTTAGGAATAGTCCCAAGAGATAACTGAGAGGGAGGGGGGTGAATCATCTATCTACAAGATTCAATTCTTTGTCCAATTAAGTATAGAAGAACATTAAGCATAAACACAATATGAGAACACTTAACACAACACCATAATTTTGGTTACGGGGAAACCCAAATAGGTAAAAACCCCAGTGGGAATCAACACCCACTATAAACTACACTAGAGTATTATGATCCCTGTTAGAAGATCTTACAACCCTATTAGGAGTTGATCTTTACAATGTAATAAGTATAGTGACCTGGTCAAGGGTCAGACCCTGTTAGGAGTCTTTTACAATTAACCTTGTTAGGGGTGAGGACACACTGTTTGGGAGCACACTTCTCAAAGGGGTGAAGGTTGCAACCTTTTGAATAACAAATACACACTATATATGGATCTTGGTGAACTATGAGGTAGACCTACTTTCTTGATCAGTTCCAATGAATAACATACACTCTCTTCTTTTTCCCATAGACCTTCTACTGATGGCACAACACTTCTCACCTTCTGCTCTATTTTTATCTTTCAACTCATTGCCATACTTAGCAATCACAGAATGACTGGCTATAAATCTCTTCCTCTAAATGATATAATCAAGTCCACCTATTAGAACCATCTTGAAATCATATTAGAGAAACAATACAACTCTCCAATAACATCTTAGTTGACTATACTAAGCACACAACACAAAATAGGACCACACAACTCCATATGAGTAGACATGTCACTTCACACTGTTAGCTACATGAAATTAATGACTACTTTCTTCTCATATTGAATTACATCATGTGCTCTTAACCAAACATTCTTAACTCTTCTCCAAACACTAATCTAAGCATGCATATCCAAAAGATAGGTGTAACTACTATAATAGTATAAACAATGTTAGCTCTGTCAAATAAACTCAGGAAACTATAACTAGCAACTACAGACATCATAACTCAGCCTGTACTATACAATTGACTCTATGTCCATGAACATAGCTTCTCTATCATGTCTACAACACAAATGTAAACACACAAGGATCCACCATAACTGTACTGCAAATCACATACATAACTCTTCATGGGACCTATTAGGAACACTTATTGAAATAGTCAATTGTATAATTATCTTCACTCAGAATCAACCTTTCTGCTTATGATATCATGATGATAACATATCTAGGAAACATATGCTCAAGGCTCTCTCCATCAAGCTTCCATGCATGCTTCTTACCATATGTTGTCATCAATGACAAAGATGCTGTCAACACTAGCTTGCTGGCAAATCTCCAACAGAATCCCCTTCTTGTAAACCTAGCCCTGTGAAAATTTGTAAAACTAGCAAAGGGACTAAGGAAAAATTCCTTATAATTGATATTGATGATGGTGAAGGGGTAATAAAGGAAGTAGATACCCAACATGAAACTAGGAAAGACATGAGCTTTGGGGAAAGGAGGTCTTCCCTCCTAATAAACAAATAGATAAGGGTAAAAATGAAAGAAGCTATTCTTGAGACTCACTTTGAATATGAATCAGAGGAAGGGGATTCCATGAATAATTCTGAGCATGCAAGATATGAAGGTGGAGAGGATGGGTTATGGATAAAGATAAGGACAAATCTGTGGACATTAAATTCAATTGAATGACCTAGATGAGGTGGTTACTAACACATGTGATTCCCTTATTCTTTCTAGAGAAGATCCTATGGATAATCCCTCCTAACTTCGGTAGTAAACTATGTAAGGAAACTTACAGCAACCAAATGATAATTTCAACATAACCCATAATAGATCTTATGGAAATAAACACTTAGAATCCACATGCAAGAGAATAGACAACATACCCAACAAATGTAACACATGCCATATCCTAGGAAAACCCTCATGAAGGAAAAAAATCCAACCTCCAAAAGAATCCATCACCATGTATTATTCAACAAAATACCATTGTAATACAACCATGGAAGCCATCAATGCCATAGCCACAACCAAGAACTTCATGTGAACAAGCATGAACCCACACATCGCATGACATGCTTCCAACCTTCACAAATGAAACCCTAGCTAACCTATCTAACCTCAACAACTACCCTTGTGGTTGCCTTTATAGAAACAATCTCCCACAAAACCACCAATTGGTTTACATAAAACCATGTGCTACCTAACACCATTGACCCCACACCCAATATTGGGTACTTTTTTTTACTTTATTTCCCCAATATTAAATAATTACATCAAATAATATTACAATGTTATAATATAACTCATCAAGAATATTCCATGGGAATCTCTAGATGTTGCACGTCCATCTAGGTGCAAAATTTACATAACAAAATAAAATAATACAATGATAAAATTGATGATGAAATGTGTACAACACACATTTTCTCAACAATCTCCTACTTGTTGTAGACATTGCATAAGAGTCAATACGTAGCCACATAAATGAACAAGGGAACAATCCCTCCTAGCACATACACCATCATGAACCAAAGTACACCATGTGCACCACTAAGGTACCTACAACGAAATCAAAGTATTCAAGTGGCTGCAAGAAATTGAGTCCTACTTTTGGTTAAAAAGTGGAAGCGTTTTTCTTTTTTTTTTCAAATTTCTTGTCAATTGATGTCTAAATTTGAGGCACTTAGAGATTGAATTTCAAAAAAAAAATAGTAGCATAAAATGTATTTCTAGGAGTCTACTTTTTAAATATGTAATTTATTTCAATGCCCACATGGTGTAAATTGCTTTTTAGTAGGAATGTTTAAAAACCATGTTTTCAAAATGTTTGTTTGAGGACCATACCATAGTCCTGTATGACCACCATATTTTGACTTAAATAAATGAACTTTTCAAATCCTTTTGGGCAAATATACCTAAGACAACAAATATTGATGAGCAAATTTTTTCTTAAATTTATATTGAATATATTTTTTTAATTAATTTTTAATTGACTATAAAATACATTTTCAAAACCTCTGGTGTAAAACCACCATAATTTGATGAAAATTTCATATTTTTTCAAAATTATTTTTCTATCTTCAAGAGAATTGTATGTAGATTGATTTCATATAATTCATTTTCAGAAGAACCTAAAAACAAAAAAGTTATTAAAGTTTTAGTCAACCTTGCTATTTTACATTTAGGTACCACTTTTAACTAATAAATAATGTAAAAATAGTAAAAATAACCACATCACTATGAAATTTACATTTTTGAAATCAGGACAGTGAGAACTCTAATGGTTTTTTGTTTTGTAAAAAAATACAATCAAGAAGGCCCTCAAAAAATTATAACAAGGCAAAAATTTGATATTCCAGTGCCTTAACCAAATTTTTAGAGATCAAGGAATAGGCTTGGTTCTACCACACCTAAACCAAACCTATTTTGAAATGAAATCCAAGGAGAATGTGTGCTTCCCACTCATGTCTTAAGAAATGGGTACCCATTATTTAAAATTAAAAAAATGGGCACCTATTTTGTTTAAAATTGAAGTGTTAAAATGCATTTTTAGTCATAAAAAATAAATAAATAAATTTAGAAATGGGAACCCATTTTTTGAATTTTGGATTGGGCGCCCAAACTTAAAACAGGTGCCCATTTTTTGAAAATGGGTGCTCGTTTAGAGTGACATCTTTCAATTCTACAAGACTTTTGCCGAATTGGCACCCAACTTCTTACACTTACCCATCCACTATCTTATAAATTAATGGTCCCACCTCTTATTATGCCACTACCACCAGAGATGTACATAGATTCCATCCAAAGAAAAAAACCACCCAACCTATCACATAAGAATCATAAATCCTATACCAACTAAAATGACAAAGCACAAAAATTTGATCCAAAGGTAATCACATATCAATAGCTGTCAAAACCATAGCTTAAATAGCACCCACAACAAGTGCTAACCCATCCAACTATCCATACCTCCAACGTATACCAAGTAAATCCCACAAAATCAACATATCCAACCTATAACCTACAACCACAAGCCTCAAGTGAAATACCTTCCACATACACACCAAGAATCTCCCACTGTATAGGTAATGTCAAATCTGAAATGAATCCACTAACAACATCTCAAAGAACTGAATCCATGTAGTATCAAGGACATCCACAATAATATGCAACATACAAACCAATATCCTGCAAACACAACTCTCATAACATGTCTCCAACCCTCTCGTCTATTCTCTACAACCAACAAAGGAAATAGATAAAGCAACAACCATGCCATCTCACATGACATACATCATGAACACAGACTAGTGATCATAAGCTCCAACCAATCTCCAAGCCAAAGTAAGTGAAATCGAACATCTAGGAAGATAAGAAAGACCAAAGAGAAACCATGTATCATGTCCTTCTACACGCCTCACTAAATTTTGATTGTTTCATGTATGACCTCCTCCATAAAACCCCAAATAAGAAGCTAGAACAACACCCAAACCATATGTGAATATAACCAACCATGGATGTAAGCCTCTCATAAGAAGATCAACTCATAACCATTCCTAATCCCAAGGAATGTGCCCAGTAAAACCATCTCCTAAACTCAACCATAATGATATCATAATAACAACATATGCACAAGGAGATAACCAATGCCAAACTATCACTCAAATGAATCCTCTAGAACTAACTCATACGATAGCTTAAGATCCATATCCATGAAAGATAAGCATAAACATAATGCACCTGAAAAGAAGAATGGGCTATACGTCTCAAGTAGTAAACCGCCATGTAGACCAAGACTAGGGAATGAGAATTCTCATCAAGATATCCAAGTCTCCAACCAAGACTAATTTAAGAACACTCTTCTCTCAAGTCCAATATATTGGGTGAATGCTCCTATGTCTTCCTACTAAAATCAACAACTGTCCCAACATATACATCTCTAATGAAAAGAGAAATCAAAATCGTCACTATCTCTAAACATCCATAAGCACCTGTAATCAATCAATCCATGCCAACTCCAAATACAACACAACTATATCAAAAAGTATCTAACAAATGATCAATGTACTCAATACTAAAAAACTAAACCAAGATCAATGTCAAAGTTCTAACCATAGCCTCAGGAACATAAACATAACAACATGATCTAACCATCTCAACCAAAGAGATAACATATGAGCCATATGAACATACCATAACATGCCAAAAATTATAAATGCATATCAAGAGTGTACCATGACATAATAATGAAAACCATCCTGACACCAAGGATAACATGCCAGATGAATGCATAAACCATACCTCCACCAAAGACTCCATGAGTCCTTAAGATGTAACCATCTCCACACACCATGAAGATAACCACCACCTATAAGTGCACTAGAAAATGTCAAAGAGGCTTTTGACACAATAGGATCTAAGACACCCTCCAACATGTACAAGCACTAAATACATATCACTACCAACAATTCCCACTCAATTGTCCTATCGAGTCACCCGTGGCATCATGATATCCATCTCCTACATGAAGATCCTCTAGGTCTACATACACACAACTGATATATTGAAGTAACAAGTGAAACCAATATCTCCAAACCAATAAGACACAAGCTGTCAATAAACAAACAAGGAACCAATCCTACACCACCACATCATCGTTGTCACAAGATCCCATTGAATCGTGTATCCAAGATATCCATGAAATCATGATAAAATCATCCTCTAACATGAGAATCAACCAAGTCATCAAACCATCAAATAAATTGAAGTACATAATCAAGATATCCTCAAAAAAGAAGTTAAAGTAGCCATGATCCTCAACCAAGAAGATACATTGTCATAACCAAATAAAAAATCCAAACAAATAATTAACAACCAAAATATTCATTAGTATAACATAGTCAACCACAATCCTCCACCATGACTATACTTGGTAACCACATCTCCCCCTCCACATGAAAATAAATCAAAAAATTAGGTGACAAAACCATGCCACCAATCTGAATATGTGCAATAATGAAAGACTTAAAAATGCAACCTGTAAGTATAGATTGCTTACACAAATGCATAACTTGTAGACCCAACAAGACAACATACATATCCAAATTAAATTGATAATCATTTCAACATGAGACCAATTTGAAATGTAAACTAAGTATACAATGACATCAATAACATATCTCCAAGATACACCATGTCATAAACTCACAATGTCACCATAGTCAATATAACTCATAAATCATTAAAATCAATATTTCAGTAGATTAAGTCATGTCAAACCTACACCAAATTGGAACCAACGTGTAGAGCTCTCCAAGAGTTTTTCATTGACTATTCAAAGTCCAAAATTTGACTTTGTATGCCCAAGTTATGTTCGTTTAAAAAAATCAATCTCCTAGACCACAAATGCAACAATAAGATCCCACAAAAAACTCCAATGTACCCATAAAAGCAAATTTTTTTTTTTTCAATTTTTCCAATATGCCAAAATATTTTCCATTTTAAATTCAATCTCACACCATCTCCATATTACAAGAGGCATAAAATATTTAGGCATATAAAATTTTGTTATGGCAGATATATTTTTTATTTTTTATTTTTTTTTAAACAAGCTCTTTTGACTGGAGCATTCAACCAGTGTGGTCACATTAAGGGGGACCCCATCCCCAATGAATTTGAGGCTATCGAGGCATCGATGCCTCTTAGATGCATCTATATTTATAAGGCCTCATTTCTCTCCTTATCTCTCCAAGATATGTGGCTGTTGAGGCATCGACGCCTCCTAGATATGCCTATATTTGTAATGCCATAAATTCTCCTTATCTCTCCAAGTGTAAGTCTAAGGTTGACAGCCACCATGTACCTCCCCCCTCCCATGCCACTGAGCCACCACCTTTATATTGCTTGAAGAAACAACCACTCCAACTCCTTATCTCTCCATGGCACCCAAGCCCATCGAGTGGCCAGCGAATGGAGGGAGCCAACGAACCATCCAATGAATGCGTTGAGATTGTTGTGTGCACCGAGGAAGTGGGGGCTAAAATAGAATTTTCTGCCAGCACCAACCATCAAACACGCATAGGTAGCAGGTCATGCGACAGGTCCTGTGAACATGCTAGCATCTGTGTTTCCACCACGCTCCCATGCTACTCGAACAACCCACCTCCAAGCTTCCCTGTCAGCAACTTCAAAACCTGCATCCTCCGCCCAAGCGTATACGCTGAGACCACCGGTGATTCGAACCTTGGACACTCGTATACACATGGGCCTGCAACATCGTTGCATTATGAGCTCGTGCTCATTATGGCAAATATATTAAATATTCCAAAGTCTTTATTTTTTTAAAAAAAGATTAACAAAAAAGACATTTTTTTGGAGGGAATTTTATAATTTCATTTAAAAACAAAAACTTAATAAAAGAAAAGTGGGGAAACCCTTGTGAGGGGCCCACATCGCACATTCACATGGGGGGTGCACCCCATGGTGGGTGGTACCAGCAGTGAGGGGGTCCCACTGCCGACACCCACTACCGACAGTGGTACCTCCGTTGCAAGGGTATGTGAGGAGGCTAGGTCTGTGGACCCCTCCTTCCAATATTAGGATTTTTAAAAAAATTATATTTGTTTTGCAAATGAAATTTGACGGTTGTCACGGCCTGAAACTATTTTTTTTTAAATTTTCTTTCAACTTGGTCAAACTAGGACAAAATTAATATCAAAATTCATGGAAAGGCCAACTCAGATCTAATAGTGAGGTCCATTTTTATCCAAGAGGACATTTTTGCAAACTCACCCCAAAAACCCTCATTTAAATTAACATCCAAAAAATCCTTTTGACCAACAATTTCTCATGCCCCAAATCTACTAATAACTCATCATAAAAGCAAACCCAAAACCCTCAGATCTGTAATAAACAACCTGCAAAACTCATATATCTTTTCATATCTTTCATTCTTTCATGCATTTGCATGGTTTCAACCTAGGGTTACAATACCACAACCATAGTTCTATACCATTTGTAAGGAAACTTGTAGCCAACTAAATGATAATTTCCACATAATCCATAATAGATATTATGCAAATAAACACTTAGAATCCACATGCAAGACAATAGACAACATACCCACAAAATATGACAGAAGATATATCTAGAGAAAATCCTCATGAGGGTAAAACTCAGCCTCCAAAAGCATTCATCACCGTGCATTATTCAAAAAAATGCCATTATAATACAACCATGGAAGCCTTCAAAGCCCTATCCACAACCAAATAGTCCATGTGAACAAGTATGAATTCACACATCACATGTCATGCTTCCAACCTTTACAAATGCTACCTTGGCTAACCTGTCTAACGTCAACAAGTAACCTTGTGGTTATTTTTATAGAAATAAATTCCTACAAAAGCACTAAGTGGTTCACATAAAATCATGTGCTACTTAGCCCTATTGACCCCAAATCCAATATTAGGTGCTTTGTTTTACTTTATTTCCTAATATTAAATAATTACATCAAATAATATCACAATGAACTATAATACAACTTATCAAGAATATTTCATGAAAATTTCTAGATGTTACACGTCCATTTAGATGTAACATTTACATAATAAAATAAAACAATACAATGATAAACTTCATTATGCAATATGTACAACACACATTTTCTCAACAAATTGCACTTCCCTACTAAGATTTCTGAACAGCCTTAAATGATCTCTAGAATAATAGAATTGCTGCTATTACACTACTTCTTTCCTAACTAATCAACATTTTAATAGGGCCATCTCTTCTATTTGCAGGGTTCTGGAAGTTTTCATGAAGGAATTTGTGTTCGGTGTGGTTACTGGCCAGAGAAGGCTAAGAAAGGTGGCAAAGAAGAAGAGTACCAAGGATCAAAGTGCCAAGGACACTCAAGACGAGGATTGGATGGTTGAGCAGAGGTGAATCTATAATAGCTGGGAGAATATTATCAAGTCTAATGAGCCTAAGGACAGTAATCCTTAATACTGTTCATTATTTTATTTTGATTTGGCAAAACTATGCTAGTAGCTTTAGTAGTGTTCACTTACTTAATTGTTTTTGAGACTAACGGTTATCGTAAAGACATTAGCCTTGATGGGTGTTTATATTTTGATGTTAATTATTTATTGTTGTATGAACTCTACAATGTTTTTGAGGAAAGGCTGCAATGCCTGTACTATAAGTAGTAGTGCTAGGATGGATGCTCTCATAGATACTACTATCTCTATGACGCTTTTATTGATTTTGGGTAGTGTGGGGGTTTTGGGTGCTTCCGGCTATAATGGCCTGGGTTCTAGTGCTACTTAGTGTTTTCTGTTATATGGGATTAGGGCCTTTCCCTACTGAACTCAATAAAAAACAATGTTGAATAAAATCACCTATTCGTAATAAAAATGGAATTATTTATTAATTCCCAGAACAGACCTTAGACAGAAAATTTTGTATTAATTCTAATAATATATAATAGCTATACAACAACGTTTGAGGCTTGCATTAAACAACAGACAGGAGAATTATTAATAACGTCTGGAGAGTCTAAAACGGAACAGAGGCGAATTATTCTCGCAGCTTTTAAATGGGCAGATAACAATATTGAAATTGTAGTTTATTTGTAATCTAGAACCAAAATAATGCAAACTATATCTAAAAGTAGCTTTCTAGATCTTAAACTGGACAGGGCAATGAAGGCAACAACATGCACAAGAGACTTATCAGTAGCTTATATCCCATGCTTGCACCATCATCCTGAAAGCTTTAGTGTTGATAGTATCTGTATTCTTAGTTATTTGCAAAACAAGTAGAAAATAAAATATCCAAGCTGCTGATTATATAGGTGATTGGCAAACTAAGAGTGCATATATAGGAATGGATCATATACCATCAACGTAAAGCCGTCCAGAGCAACCTCCGTGATCAGTCCTCAGTCACAGTATGGATCCTGTTGCTACCCATTTGGGTGTTATTTGATTTTCCTGGCAACCAACCAATTTGCATAGTTGAATGAAACTCTAATGACCTAGAATGAAAGTAGTTATTCATATAATGTGTAGACTCACTCACTTGATAAGTTCCCAAATGCGCGGTGCGTATTTTCGGAGATTACTTGAGCTCTGCATAGAAGACAATCTTTCAATCAAAGGAAGAGCTTGAGAAAAAATCGCCAATTTGACTCTGTACTTGCAAATATGAAATCGTTGAGTTGTCCTCTTACAAATATGAAATGATGTACTAGACTTACATTCACACCGGCCTGTTCTGAAAAGTTGGGCAAAAGCTTAAGTTTGTGAATCCAGATATTAGAATTGCCGCCTAGCTGTCCGCCCATTTTGATCAAAGAAAGAGGATGATAATGGTACTTCACTATTTGGCCTTCATCCAGACTTGTGTTGCTTTGTATGGCACATTTTATTTTGCAAAGTGCAGTACAGTGTTTGATAACTTGCTGCTGAATTGCTGACAAAGACGTAAATCTGCAATTGGGAATGGCTCTACCAAGTAATATGTCGATGGCCTCCTCTTCCGTGAGATTTGGAAGATGAAAACAGTGCCCAAAAATGTCCCAGCCAATTATTTCTAGGAGGTCTTCATGGCTGCAAGCGGTAACAAGAACTAAGCTATCTTTGCCCAGTCCAAGACGAAGGAACATTCGCGCAATGTGAATGGATGATTCAGTGGTCGAGACATTGTCAATTGCAAGAAAAACCCGTTTCCCCTTAATGCTCTTCATCAAGAGTTCATGTCCCTGCATCACAATATATCATTTAAGATTATGGACCAACGAATTCCACTGCGATAGTCTTGTTCTTCTCATTCGAAGGAAAAAATAAACGTTCACTAAAGATTATGGGTCAACCAGTTCCACTACGGTAATCAGCTCTTCTCCATTCAAGTAAAAAATAAGCATTTGCAATTAATTATATACTCTCAGAAATGAAACAAGATGATCATATATCTTTACACCACTAAAACGATATTGAGAAAAATAAAACCATACAAATAATTTTATTAATAGAATAGTAAACAATTTGTAGTCAATATTTCGTTCGATTAAAATTATTTTTCTTTTTTATGATATATAAGATTGTATATTATATATAATAATTATATGTTTATATATTAAAAAAATGTTAAAGAATTTAAAAAAATTAATTATTGAAAAATTAAAAGTATAGAAAGAATATTTTATATTTATTACATATTTAAATCATAAACAAGAAGAAGAGATTGTAGAATCTTCTCTATTTAATATTGCATTCTATTATAACTTTTTCTTAAGTGATAAGATGGCAATATCTTGAATATTTTTGGTGAAATATTGATTATCAGATTGCTACCCAATTTATTTCTCTTTTGTTTTCTTGGTGAATATTTAACTAAAGCATAAAATTGGGAAAAAATCGAAGATCTGCGGCTGACTCAGCGGTGCATCGTGGCGTCCACATCTTCTACGCTCCTCCCCCGATGTTACAGGTGTGCACGTTCCTTTTCGCATCTGTTGTTTTAAAATTATAATATGTCTGGACCGCCTTTATTACCTTCTGCGGAAGTCTTTACTCCTGCCATTACGCCCATTAATGAATCCGTAGCCTCCCCTGCATCTAAACCAACTAACAGCAAAAATGATAAACATAATGTTTTTTCATCTGCTAAAACTTTCTCTGAAGCAGTGGCTAACACCACGGTCGCTGCTTCGGCTAAGTTCTGTCTTTCGCTTCAGCATGAAAACGCCGAACCAGGTAAGGGTTCTATGGATACTTTGAAGTCTTTTTCCATTTTGCCTAATCCGGAAATGCTTGGGGAAATTGAGAAGGAAAAAAGCAGATTAAAAAACTATGCCATTTTCTTTGCTGCTGTTGATATCGATAGATGCCTTGCTAGGAAGTTTCTTGATGATTAGTTTTACAATTATTGGAATCTAAAATTAGGGCATAGCATATCCTTCTATAGACAGTTGCAGAAGGGTTTATTTGTCATATTCTTTAAAACAGCGGAAGCACAGGAAGCTGTTCTCAAACGGCAATATTGGAATGTTGGTAATACTACCTTTCGTGCGTTGGCATGGACTCCGGATGCCATCCATGAAGAGGTGCTTGCATTATCGGCACCAAGATGGATCATTGTCAAAAGTCTGCCCCCATATCTCTAGCGTTTTATTACTCAACTCCTCGAACCACTTGGTAAAGTCATTAGATTTGATGAATCTTCTAGGTTAGTTCCTCACATGGACGCCAGGGCTTTAGTTTCGATTAAACCTGGTATAGAAATACCTTCGACTCTTGAGATCAACATTCTTGGAGAGGTCATTTCTTGTCCCCTGGAAATCCTTGGGGGTCTGAATGCTTATTTTTTATGTAAAAAAGAAGGACATCTCCGCCGTGATTGCCCCATTATCAATAAAAATAATAATAAAAAAAATGAGGCCAACCCTAATCCTAAATCTGGTGAAATAGCTACCAAGAAAAACACAGCTCCTCCTGCTAATACCGCTGTGGTATCTCCTGTGCTTTCTCCCACACCTGTAACACTCATAAATGAACAAACATCTACCAAAATAGCCGAACCTACTATAGATGTTAATATGTCAGATGGGTTTTAGGAAGTAAAAAAGAAATCAGACAAGAAAAGAAGAAGAAAAATTGAAAACTCGGAAGCTCGTGGTAATATAACTAACAAAGCTAATATTCCACCCGTGACTCCTACGACCTATGATCCTCCCACACATGTTGATATTAATCCTACCCCCACTGAAGCTAAAACCTTCAAAGAAATTGAGGAAGGATATTATCTGGAAATAGTGCCAGCAGATAAAACTAACAAGATAATTATACCAACCGAACCCACAAAAGATAATAATATGTCTACTCTGTCGCTTAGGTCTGAAAATGGGAATATCTGCTCTAAGAACTCTGAAGCGGATGTGGATGACTTAGAATGGCAGAAAGACTTCCCCAGATCTAAGAGAAGGGGTAGACCGCCGGGCTCAAAAAACAAAAGTCCTGGAGGGTTCAGGACTGAAGAACTATCATCTCAAAACATTTCTAACAGGACAGAGGGGTCCATGGAACTTATAGGCGTCCCCACTAACAACAATTTTGAATGAATTTTATCTCATGGAATGTAAGGGGACTTGAATCCCCGGATAGGAAATATATTGTTAAGCATTTTGTAGACACCATTAAGAACAAAGACTTCATTATGTTACAAGAACTCAAAGCAGTTGATTTCATGCTAGATTGTAGTCTTGACATTATTTGGAATGACTCCCTAAAAATTTGTACAGCTCACTCAAAAGGCAGGGGTGGCACTGCTCTGCTTATCAATCCGAAATGGGCCAAATACATTATTGACAAAGGTAGATCACCATGTAATAGTGTTGTATGGGTATCTATCTGTATCAATAATGTATCCTTTGGTATCTATTTTGTATATGCGCCTAATGACCCTATGGAGAGGGCTAATGTTTGGATTTGGTTAAAGTCCCTTCCTGATATCCCATGGATTGTGGGAGGTGACTTCAACATGGTTGAAGCACCAATTGATAAATCAGGTGGCAGACCCTTTAACTGGAAGCCGGCTGAAATTGATCCTTGGAATAATATGATCCATTGTAAAAAACTTTTCGATCCTATTAAAAACAATGGTAATAACTCTCCTACTATTAGATACACATGGTGTAATTTTCAGCAAGGCTCCTCCCGCATATATGCTAGACTTGATCGATTCTATGCTCAATCGAATAGTTTCTCTTTTGTCCCTGACAAATTTGGAAATGTTGTATCAGTTCATCCGATGGCCCTCTCTGATCATCATCCCATATCTGCCAGTATCCAACTCACTGGTAATCCTCAAACTCCTCGAAATGGTAACACCAGATACATCCTCAATACCTCTCTGCTGAAAGATGATGACATCTTGATTGCTATCCAACTCATTAGTTCGGTCAACAAGAATGGATACCCGACCCTTTCATGCTATGATAGATGGCAAAAAAATATGCTGGCCTGGAAAGCCCTACTTCAAACTCTTGGACAAAAAGAGGCCAAGAATTATAGAATGGCTGAGAAGAATCTCGCTGATAAGCTGAATTCTGCTGAAACTCTTCTACAGAATAACCCTTCCAATCATAATCTAATACCTATTGTTTTGACCGCTAGGGATCACCTTCGCTTGCATCAACAAAAACTTGTCAATGGTGCCAAATTAAGATGCAGGGCACATTGGCTTCAATTCAGAGATAAAGGCTCCAAATTCTTTTTTAACTACCTGAAACAAAAACATATCAACGAAAACATTACTAGCATTTATGTTGATAACAAGGAGTTAGTTGATCCTAATGATATTAAGAAAGCCTTTTCTAATTATTAGTGTACTTTATTTACTTCAGAGGATAACAGAGAATCCTCTGCTCTCAGGAACACAATTTGTTCCATTATCCCCCAAAAACTATCACAGACCGATTCAAACATTCTTGGCCAAAATATAACTAAACAAGAAATTATTAATGCTATCTCTTCTCTTAAGAAAGATAAAACTCCTGGTCCTGACGGGATCCCGGCTGAGTTTTATCAAGCAAATATTGGATGGATAAGCTCGGAGCTCCTTGACCTTTATAATGAAGCCCTTAATAAAGGTTCTTTGGGCAGTATTATCAACAGAGGTATTATCAAGCTCATCCCTAAAGAGGGAGACAAGACAAATATAAAAAATTGGAGACCAATTACCTTATTGAATGTATCTTACAAAATACTTGCCAAAGTATTAGCTCGCAGATTGGAAAGCATATTGCCTAAATTTGTTGGATCCACCCAGACTGGATTCATTAAAGGTAGGTATATCTTGGAAAATCTCATAACCAGCTGGGAAGCAATGCATTGGGCTAAGTCTTCCAATCAGAATGCTGCTATATTTCTCTTAGACTTTGAGAAAGCATATGATAGAATTGAATGGAGTTTCATCGATGTTATGCTCAAGGCTTTTGGTTTCCCTATCATCTTCTGTAACTACATAAAGATCCTACTGAAAGATGCTATGGCTCAAGTTGAAATTAATGGATCCCTATCTGATCCTTTTCCTCTGACCCGATCTATCAGGCAGGGATGTCCTCTTGCCCCTGCTCTCTTTGTTATAGCCTCAGAAGCCTTATCTTATATTCTTACTGACAATACTATATCCCCGGCTGTCAAAGGCATCACATTACCTAACAATGAAGAATTGAACATCTGTCAATTCACTGATGATACTAGTTTATTTGTCAAAATGGATGATAATAACTTTAGTTATCTTACCAAAAAGCTGGACCTTTTCTGCAAGATTTCAGGTGCTAGGCTCTCGCAAGCCAAATGCATCTGTCTTGGCTGGAATGAGCAACCTCCGAGTTGGCTATTGAAATATGGATACCAATGGGGGGGCCCCAACTATATTGTCAAATATCTTGGTATCCCTTTTGCTGTTGATCCTTCTATTAAGGATATGTGGATTTGGGTTAAGACCAAAATTACCAAAAAACTTAATAACTGGTACAACCGTTCATTGTCTCTTGCTGGAAGACTTCAAGTATGTCAAAAAATACTATCTTCATACAACATATATTACGCTTTAGCTTGGATGTTTAACAACTACCAAATATTGGAAATCCAGAAGACCATAAGGAACTTCCTTTGGTCTGACGGTAAAGGAAACAAAAAGCATCACGCGGTTAAATGGGAATGGTGCTGCACTAATAAAAAATATGGAGGTCTTGGACTGAAAGACCTTAGGCTCCAGGGTATTGCACTTGCCACCAAATGGGTCTCTCACTGTGTGGAAGGTGATGTTCCCTGGAAAGTGCTTGTCAGAAACAACATTTTGAGGGGCTACCCAAAAAAAGCTAAATCTTGGAAAGAATTACCATTTGCTGATATTTTATTTGGAAAATTACCAACATTTGTTCATGGTTCTGCTGTCTTTAAAACCATATGGAAAGCTTGGGAGTCCTCGAGACACTGTATCTCTGATAACTCCTTCCACACGGACAACCTTCTTCATGGTGAGAGATCCATATGGTGGAATCTGTACCATCAAGGAAAGCCTCTTGCCCTGACTCAAGGCTGCTCGGCTAAATTCTGGAATAAAGCAGGAATTTCCACATTCATTAATTTATTTGAAAATGACTGCCTGGTCAGTTGGGAAGAGTTAAAAAATAATTACAATCTTCCGGCAGCTCATAGAAAAACTTACTGCATGTTAACTAGAGCTTGCTCGAATATCCCTTCCAGATGTTTCATTGACTCACATAGATATAGCAATAGCAAGTGCACTGATGGCACCTTACTTTATAAAGTCAAAGCTAAAAATATATATAACTACTTGAATAATAACCCTGATATTATAAAACATGTGAATAACTTGTGGTATACTGATCTGGAGATGAAGGATTGGAGTAAAATCTTTAATAGAATCTGGAAATCTCCTATTGATCCTAAGATCAGATATTTTAAATGGCTTCTGATGAATAACAGACTCCCCATAAATAGGTACTTGATGCCTAATGATCTTTGTTATATTTGTAATAAACCTGAATCTTTTAGACACATATTCCTTGAATGTAAATTTGCAAAAAAGATTTGGGCCTTATGTGGAATTACTTACCCCCAATACATTGATGTATTTGAAATTGCTACTGGATATATACATGGTCTTAAAAATGATGCTAATATGTTATGGTTCATTATCTCCTCTAACATTCTTTGGCAGCTTTGGAAATGTAGAAACGAAGAAAGATTTCAAGGTGTGCATAGATCTCTTACTGAGTTGTACTTAAAACTCACACTTCTTAAAATTTCTTCGCAGGTTTATATCACAATGATGTTCGAAAGAGAAAAACTTATTAGATTCCTCAAAATGGGACACTCAATAATGTTCATGTTTGAAATGAAGGACAGGTACGACTACCGTAGACACATGAACAACATGGCTCTCTTCAACAAAACAGTGAAAAAACTGCACAAGGAGATTACCAAAAATAAAAATGCGACTGATGATCAGATAAAAATGATTGCTCAGATCCAAGCCAACAAAAGCATCGCTTGGATGGAAGGGCCTCTTGGATGGACTGCTTGGGTTGAGCAGTTTGAGGATTTACTTCATTAATTCTTTACAGTTTACTGATCTTATGTAAATTTTGTTTCCATATGTAATATATTTTATATACTCGGTCCTTTTTGGTTGTGACTCTCTCTCCGTGTGAGGCTTGCCTCTGGAGTTGGTGTCTTCTTGTGAACTCATCGTACTGTTTCTTCCCTTTTTTGGCTAATCTATAATTAATATAAAAAAAATATTGATTAAAGTTTAAATTTGTCAATTCTTTTGTATGTAATTTGTAAACCTCATTATTCATCTTTTCCTTTTTACGTCAACAAAATCAGAGAAAATAAAATATCTAATATAAATTAATAGTTTATAAAGAGTTGGTGAGGGGGTCTAGATTCTATTGGAGAGAGCTTCTTATAATAAAGTACTTCAAGGTCATGAGATCTAGTCTCTCTAGTCCATGTGGGACAAACAAATGTCACTATAGTTTATGAAGAATGCTATAAAACAATGTACAAAATTCAATTGTCCTTCCTTCTATCATAATGAATTTAGTGTATTTTTAATGGGTTCTATTAGAAGGACCAATCTCAATTTGTACTTTGTGTCTATATATAGATTGTGGTTTATGTCTCAATTTTACATTTGTTGTGCTAATGAGTATTATGTCAAACCTACATATTATGATTATCTATGTTTAATTTTTTAAAATTTAAGTTAATTTTAGTAATTCAATATTAAATCTAATAGTTCTGATAATATCAAATCTCTTATTATTCTTATATTTAAATTTTATCCCCTTTAAACTTATACTTCCTCACTATCCAAACCTCTCTATTAACTCTAAATAACTAAAATATTTAAATTTACTTATTTTATTTCTTTAAATTTATTGCCAAATATCTTAAATTTAGACACCCCTCCCCGTCATCCCTATAAGATGCGGTTACAAAAATCCATGCCAATGAAGCCCACGTATAAGGAAGGGATGTTTGAAAAAGGTTTTTCAATCAAGAAAGCCTTTAGGTCGACCGTTGTCAAATTCTACTTAAAAGCCCTTAGTACCTCATGGACTATGCCCTCACTTGATAACTTTATTGTTGATCTTACAAGGGAACACGAAAAGTCAATTCAAATGGGTACATTGAAATCTACCAAGGCATGAGCTCTAATCACAAGAAATGAAAAGAAACAAAATGCTAAAGGAGAGAAAAAGAACACTAAAAAGATTAAGGAAGGGAAGAAAGAAGATAGAATTGACAACTTCAAAAAGGATAACTCATCTCAATAGAGTAAATCAACTAGTGAGAGAGTTAAATGTTCCTTTTATAACAAAACTGGTTATAAAGAACATCAATGTATGAAAAAGCAAATTGAGCACCTCACTTTTCTACTAAAAAGGAATAATATTGAGGTAACTGATTCTTTGAAAGCATCTTCTTCAAATCAGGAAATTATTAAGGACAAAGAGAAATTGAAAGGCAGGGTCTTATTTGCTAAAGAGATTACAGATTCTAGTGCTACAGAGCATATGGGTTCTCAACTTGATGTGGACTCTTCATATCCAGATTCTAGACCTAAAAATTTAGATGATTTAGTAGATGACAATCATATTCAGACAATTTTTTCAGGAAGGGCCACAAGCTCTTCTTGGTGTGTGGTCTACATCAGTAGCATCATCATCTTTTTAGAGTGGGGCGGGGGGGGAGGCTTTTTCTCTTCTTACCTCTTTTTTGGAGGACATTTTTTTCCCACGGGGTTTTCTATCTTTCTCTTTTATGAGAGATTTCATTGTACATGGCTACCTCACCAGGCTAGTAGCCAGGACCCATTTCTTACCTTATCCTCCCAAGTTATGTTTAATGTGGGGTAGTGTATTTATTTAATTTAATTACACTTTGGCTTATTAAGCCTACTTAGTCATCCATGTTTATTCGACACTTGTTCACACAAGTTGTCAGCATTTAGGAATCATCTAGAGAGGTGTCGATTTTATTTCAACACCTCATCCCTGAGAGGCAACTTGCCACCACGCATTGAGTGTTGGGTTCAACTTCTGATTTGACCTAATCACTCTTCCTCTATGTACTTTGCTTCTCTAATGAATGGAATGTCGACTTTGGACTCTATTGTGTGTTATTTTGCTTTAATTTTATCTCTTAGATCTTGGTGAATTCTACATATTTTATGGGTGCACTTTTAATTGCATGTATTTTATTGGTGTAGTTTTAATCTTATGTTTTTATGTGAAGTTGGTTAAGTATCATTTTGTTTATTTAAATATAAGTATCGAGATGTTCTTATGCAAATTTTTAATCATAGAAAAGAAAGTAGTTAGGAATTGAGTATAATCTGATTTTTTCATATTCAAAAAATCAATTTAGAATTTTTTTTGTAATTTAATAGATCAACAACTGTTTACTAATTAAAAATACCCCTACTTATGCATAGTTTTTTGAGTGCTATCATGTAATCTTTTTATTAGAAAGAAAGATTTTAAATTATACTTCTCTCATAATTTTAATTGTAGAAAATAATCTAACTGTTTAAATTTAATCATAATATGCACTTCAACAAGTACATCAAAACTGAAAATATACTGCACATAAAAATTAAATATATATAAAACCACTAATTCTACAAATAATTCTTAAATAACTAGAAAAAATAAAACTGCCTATGTGAAGACATGCACATGAGTTCGGAAGCATAGCAAATAAAAGGAGATCAACAAAAACTAAGATTCTGCACCTTATATCGCTGTTACTTGGGCAAATCTTAAAAAGAATTATATCGACAGGACAAATAAAAAATAACAATACTACCACGTGCATCCTATAATATGATATTAGTTACACTTAAAATCGGAGAGCGGAACAAAATTAATCTCCATACAGTGCCGCTCAGAATTGAGCGAGCAGTACAGAAAAAAAAAGCACAATGAAAAAATAACACTAAATTCTCGGCGGAAAAAGTAGACTTTCAAACTTTTTGAACTGTCCGAGCTCTCTCTTGGAAAAACAGCAATGGAACGAATGTTGTATGGTTTTTAACAGTCTAACTATAAAAATTGAATTTAGAAAGGAAGGAACAGACTTCTAAAAGGAACCGCCCTAATATTAAAGAGATTAACTTTCTACACGTCATAATAAATATTGCTGGTGTTTCTGAAGTAGATTACATATATTTCAGATCACATTCCGTTGATCACAGAATATAATCTAAAACGATACACGCAATTTAATTCAAAAACATCAGAACACCTTAAGAACAAACTAATAAATAATATCTTAGATTTTCTTATAAACAGCTAAAGATCACTCTAATTCCATGATCAACATCATTTTTCATGACCAATACATTTCTATCCAACGGTTCTGTTGGAGTTCGGAGATAAATAGGATACATAACGTAGAGGTGCATGATAAAACATAGCAAATCATAATATTCAATCAAATTTCTGTACATGGATACGTTGAACTTCAAATGATTTCAATTTTTAATAAAAAATGTTCAAGTATTTTTAAAATAATTTTAAAATTCTGTATTTTAAGAAATAATATGAAACTATTAAAATAATTTTGGAGATTTTTTTTTTTTCGTTTTATTGAAAAAAATTCTGGAGATATTTATATCATTTAAGACAGATATGTTTGAACTCGTATTGTTCATTTTTTTAGGAAAATGTATTTATATTAGCTATTTATCAAGTGAAAATCCAACACTATTGTTTTACTTCTGGTAGCAGTAACTAAATAAGCTGTACAAATTCAAAATGTATAATCTGTGTAGATATTGTGATGCATCTGACAACTATTTATCTGAAGTATCTATTAGTCCAAATATTCAGAATCAATATTTCACCTATGTAAACATCACTTAGATACAATGAGTGGTAAGTGTTCCATTCATTCTCACAAAAAATGGGCTTTTGCAAACCACTACATATCAAATATGGGTCAATAAGTTTCACTGAAAATCACACAGTTGAATCCTGATATAATATCATAATTGTAAAATATGAAAACCCATCTTTCATGAGAATATATGAAACACTAAGACTCATTGCATCTATGTATTCTATTCATTCTCACTAAAAATAGATTCTTATGAACCAACCCATGAAATATAAATTAATAAGTTTAACTCACAAACTATGAAATTAAATACTCACAACAATATCACAACCTTATTTTTATTTTTTATTAGCTTGTCAATACCCACAAAATCATTTATTAGTAGTATTACAATTTTCAGTACTACGTAATCTTTATACCTTAGAATATGGTAAATCTCAGACCGTGCTGACTAGATTTAATTTGAAAGTACTTACTAATTTACGTAAGATCAATAACCTACTCTTATTTTAATTATTAGAAAGAATGATTTCTCAAGGCTTCTCGCCACTCAAAAGTTGATAATGCAATTCCCTTATGTCTGCAAATTTGCAGGTTAATTAAATCAAACCCTTTTTAGTAATTGGGTGCTCCTAGTTCTAATAGTTAAGTCTATGGGACATGTAAAGCGCGAGTTTATAGCTCTGTTCTTCTCTATTGGCATAGAAAGGATTAATTCCTCATTAGACTCTAGTAAGCTTTCGCTGTTTTAAGGATATATAGGGAAGTCTATCTACACTCGTCATTTAAAACTTATTTAAAATGTAGGGTCTGCCAACAGATTCAAACATACATGCCTTTTGCCCTTCTAAAAGTGATAGGACATGGATTTGAATCATGTCATGCCATTTAGCATCTATCTATCTGGAACCTGGCCTAAATATCAGAATATAATAATCTGAATACTTATATATTTATATCAGAAGTCATCCTTCAGAAATAGCTACTTACAAGAGGAGCCACTTGTCAAAGTATCTAGATATAGAACCTGAGTTATAATAAAAAAATCTGAGAAAATATACAATATACATTTATATTAGAAGTAACTAAGCAGTCACTTACAGGAAGATCCTGTACGTCAAAGTCATCTAAATATAGAACCTCACCCAAATATCTCCCAGAAAATTTGAACCTTAATACTCATTCTCCCTAATTAGAAAATTTATATATGAATCATGATCATGTACTAAGAGCTACGTGGTAAGAAATTGTCTTAAATGATTTCATTCTACATGTGCAGATTCCAATCCATCTAAGCGAAATGTGATCGTTTGTTACTTCTTGTAGACAGATTGAGTTTTCAGTTAGTTACAGATCGCAAGAAATTTAAGGGTAGGGATGCGTCGCCTTTTCAGAGGAACCAAACACTTCAATAACCGGTTCATGAATCGAAAGCTACTTCAATGTAAATTGCAATTGATAAGTCCATACCTCGTGGTAGTTTGTGATAGCTTCTAATAAGCTTTGGGGGGCTCTGGTCAGATGTTTCAATGCAAGCTTCTGTAGATCAAGTAGGTCAAGGGCACCTCCAACTTGAATGTGGCACACTCTCCAACCAAACTGTTTGCGAAAGTAATTGCACAATATTAAGCACAGAGTAGTTTTACCCAATCCAAGTTCTCCATACACTGCCAGGATTCGTGTATCTGAAGCTTGTCTAGTTGGCTTGGGAGGCAACTGATCGATTTTGTTTATCATCTCCTGCAAATCAACAATGCAATTTTATTGGCCCAGCATCAACATTCACATTGAATACTACTATCAAGACCAGGGGGTAAATGCTACCTGACAAATTCTTTCTGCCCCCTGCACATGTGTGAGATCTGCAGTGATTGTGGGTGGAACGATTTCACAGATTGCTTCTACAATCCTCCTCCTGTACTCTACCTCTCCCATTCCCTGCTGGAAAACCAGACCATTATAAGATCTCAAATTCCGGAAAGCTTTTATGCATTCATTGATATCTACCCGGTCATCGGTTGCAGCCCAATTTTGCCATTTTCTCAACAATCGCTGGAAAAACTCTGGTTTTTTAAAATCTTCAGTTGATATCCTGAAAAATAGAGGGAGGACTTTGAGACGAGTATTCTTTCCCGATCTTCTAGCACGCAGAGCAGCTTGGAGCTCTAGCATGGGCCAGATTGACCTGCTGAAGAATTCCTCCGACAAAACCAAAACTATTACATGGCACTCTGCGACTGCATTGAAAATAACTTGTGGGAAATCTCTGCCCCATGGAAGGCTTTCAATGTCAATAAAAGCGTTTCGGTTGTGCTCTGTGATGTCTACCCAGAGCTGGTGGGTAAAATCCTTATCTTCTCCCGAGTGGGAGAGGAATATGAGTTGTGGCAACCTGAAATGGATACATGAAACTATTAAACTTGAGTTGAATCTAACAGAAAATAAACTTGACAAGCTATATGACCGATTACTTCAGTTTACCAGTGATTACTCTCTGTATGATAGTTGGTTCGCTTGAGTGATTTCCCTAATATTGAAGACATCATCTATTCGTCTAGGCAAGACAATTTTTATGCAGTATCTGATATTTTTCAATTTCTTTCCAACTTCTGTCCTCCTGGGTTACCATGCGATCAAAACCACTGGGCTTTATCAGAAGTGAAATCAGAGTTTTTAAAAAAAATTGGAAAATAAAAAGAAAAGAAAGAAACAAGTGCAGTCACGCCTTTGGGGTATTGGCTAAATCGTATACTGAAACGTAAAATGCATAAAGGAAGTTTGAACAAGTTTGAAAAAAAAACTAAGTGTCCCCCTTGGTAAGATTTGCGTTTTAGTATATAGTTTAGACGTTGCGGAATATTTGCACCCGTCTATCAGCCAGTGCCGTGCCTGCCAAACCGTCTGTATTACTGCAGCAGAACGTACGTGTTACCCGGTTTCCGAGATGATTGAAAGTCTGACAACTGTCGATGGTTTTCGTCATTTGATTTTCCCTACGGTTGTCACCGTCCAAGCTAATGACAACAAAATTCAATGCCCTATTTGAAAGATTGTAAAATTTGTTGAAAGGGTTGCAAAGCTAAAAATATTCAGAGGCTTTGATTTGAGATGAGTTGTTAGAATAATGCATGTCTTTTTGAAAGAACAAAGATGGAACAAATTATTTTATTTCAAATATACAATCTTGTGGACAAGATACTAAGGCAAGATAAAAGACTCTACTTGCTGCCAAGAGGAGTCACTGTTTTCTAACGGACATAGGGAAATGTTGAATTGAAAATAGGTAAGATCTCTTGATCAATCACAGTTACAAATGTTGTTAATCTCATATACTTGCACATCTACTAAGCTGTTAATCTCATATATTGTTTGGATTAAGAAGTAATTTATTATAATGTATTTTGAGATTTGTGTGATAGATTAAATTATTTTCTTATAATAGATTAAGTTATTTTACATGCTTACTTTTAATGCTCTGCTTGCATTTCCTGAACTATGTATACTTTTTCTTTAAATTAATACACTCTTTTGACTACGGTTCCTTAACTCTTTAATATAAAAAAAATATAAAAAATAAAAATTATTTTACATAATTTAAGAGTTCAAAAAATTAATTTAAAAAAAAATGTAAAATTTTTAAATGTTGATATTTTTAAAATATAAAGAATTCTTAAAATGTTCACTCATACTTGTTAATTTTATAATGAATTGTGATTATTTTTAACTAACTTATAAAAAATACTATGAATAAAATAATAATTTTTAAATCTTATTAAACTTATATTTTATATGCATACTACTTGCAACTTCACAAGCGTTAAATGAGCAAAGACGGTGATCTGCAGTCAGACAATATCCAATGCACCTTTTTAACATGTATTTCTGAGGAACAACATGTGCGGTAGTTTTGGGTGGTGGCTATCCTCCCGATAGAATGCACCATATATGAAATTTTTTTTTTTCTCAAATCTGTAAAAATGCAGAGTTTTTTTCTGGAAATTTCTAGTTGTTTTCGATTCAGAATCTACAGATCATGAAGAACAAAGCCTGAAAATTTCATAAAAATCCATGGTGTTTTTGGATTTTTCACATTTGTACGGCGGTGCATTTTGTCGGGAGGATAGCCGCGTCCTTAGTTTTGCGGCCCATCCAGTATGCGGAAATCAATGCCAACACTTTGCCACGTGCCTCTCAATTTTCACAGGTATAAAAATGTCTTATCTGCTATAGTAGATTCGAATTTTCACAGGTATAAAAATGTGTTATCTACTATAGTAGATTTGAATTTTCATAGGTATAAAAATGTCTTATCTGCTATAGTAGATTCGAGTTGAATCCAAAAAATTCAACACAATCTAATCACAAAAATTCAACACAATCTAATCACAAAAATTCAACACAATCTAATCAGAAAATTCTAAAGTTGAAAAATTGATAACATTAGAAATCTAATAGATTTCATTGGTTCCATCTATTATGAGAACGTAAGCAGATGGTAAGAAAAAAGAAAAAGACAAAACAAAGTGTCTCGAAGGAAAGGAAAAGAACTTCCAAGTACCTTCTGAATTGACTGGTCCCCTCATGCCACATTACTCCTCCACCACTGCTTTAAAAATCACAATGTCGTCTTTACGTATATGGTATGAATTCAGTTTTTTTTGGAGACATTTGGGAGTTTTCTACAAAAAAAAATCCAAAGCTATTTGGAAAACTTAGATTCTACCTAACAAGAAACTATTCACCAACACTAAACTACAAGTTCCATAAGACCTATCAAGTCTTAATGCACCTATTCCTTTTACGATTAAAGAGGAAAAAAATTCCTGCTTGTTAGTTGTTACTAATAATGATAATTTTTTTTTCCATTTATGTGATAAGTTGAGGCAGTGGGAATTGAGAATGTTTAATACTTGATTCAAATCATGTCCCTCTTTTGTCACATACATTTTATTTTCTTTATTGTGTTTCATCCTAGTTTTAGTTTTTCATTACTCCTCTCGATAATTTAAGAGATATAGATTAATAAAAGATATTCACTATCATGAGACAAAAAGGACATATCAACTTTTGATAAAAGAATTAACAGGTAGTAGGGATAGTGATGTAGAGTATCCTAACACCTACACACGCCTCTCAACTTGCATAGCCATAACCAACCTATACTTCCCACCATCAACATCACTCTTCATAATTGACTTCATGACATAATCACACCCTCAACATGTAGGGTTAGACTATAAGAACCTTTGACTGGTCTCATTCTTCATCAACAAACTTTCATCCATAAACCTTCATCTCTATCCCAAGAACTGAAAGGATGGGCCTAGATACATTATGCTTCCTCTTCAATCTCAACTCCAAAAAACTCCTTACTACTCTTGAGCATCCTTCCCCTAATAAAAAAATCACAATCACTCCCACTATCATGCCAAAAATATGATCCAAGTACACACACATTAGTGACTTATTACATCTACACTTGTAACAATCATACTTGGTCATATTTGGTATTTATTAGGGTCATTGATGGTGTAGAGCATCATGGGCCCTTCCACAATCACACTAAAACTCTAATGTTGTAGGGGGTTGTAAGGAACCCATACAATCCTTCAAATACCACCTGACAGAAACTAGTGTGAGTTTTGATGTTTTCCACAAACATGCATTAGAAGTTGTCTATGGTAGGAACGGTCACAATTGTTAGATAAAAAATAGACCTTTACTTTCCTATTGAAATGTCCATTTAAATAGGCCTTAGGGAGTGACTTGAAACCTTTACAAACTGTTGTGTAAGGTATTAAAAGATTGTAGCCTCTAATCACCTTCTCCCTATGACAGATTACATTCCTTGAACCTTTTCCTATGACAACCCCTATACATCTTTAACTCCTTGCCATGACAACTAGGATCTCCCTTACTCAATGGTTCATTACTAACCCTGACTATGAGTATTTTGTACTCTCTTGAAGAGTCTTTCATGTCTGATCTAGTGCAATCATTGAATATAAATCAACTCAAGTTTAGAATATAAATCAACTAGTGCAATCATTGAATATAAATCAACTCAAGTTTAGAATAGCTACTACTATGAATATCATGCACATACTCTATATTAAACATAATCACTATCAACAAGGTCTTCTAATTTTCATTTTTCTTTCATATGATTTCTCTGCATGTGGTTTAAAAATCATGTAAAGTTAATATAAGTCAAATAAAGAATGCAAAAGACATAATTTTTTTTCCATAATAACTATTATATTACCTTAACTTCAACAAAACTATTATTGGGTTGTAAATTCTTGTCCACTAGTTCATCATGATCAGTATCAGTATCAACAGCTTTGTTGGCATTGAGACATTTTTTATTTTGTATTGCTTGCATAAAATTATTCAGCACATAGTTTAAACATAAAGAAAAAAATAATCAAATTGGAGCCAACAACAAAAATCTATGGATGTTAAGAACACTTTTCTATTATAGAGAGGAAAGAGCACAAATCAATATTGTGAAAGAGCAATATCAACAATATTATGCATATGCGAATCAATTCTTAAAGTGTTTTATATATCAAAATTTAGAAAGATGATATCAAAATGATGCTTTCAATAATGCAAAAATACACTAGTATGAACTAGACTTCTCTCATCAATAGAACCTCTTACCTGATTTGAATCATGTAATTATGCTCATCCCATGCAGAAACTATAGGTTGAACTAAGGCAATCAACTGGGAAACTTTCTCAGTGAGACTATGTAAGCAATTTATTATATGTCGGTTCCCTTCACTTGAGTTGACATGATTTGGAGAGGCTCTTACTGGGCATTCAATAGGTGGATGTGAAATCTCTATTGATGAACTAGATTTCCACTTGATACTACTCTTAGATTTAGTAGGATCGAGTGATGTCATACAATTCACAATATCTTCAACACCCGCTTCTCTATTACTATTCTCCACCTAAAATAAAATGTCAATGTCAACAAATAGTCAATTCATAAAAAATTGAAATAAATAAAAAATATAAATTTAACCAAAAATTCATACACTTACTCCAAATTTGTCCATTTTGGCTTGCAACTTGCCTCTACCAAATGTATATTCAGCCCTTGCACTATCTCCTACTCTCTTTCCTCTTTAACTCTTAGTCAAATACTGTTCAAAATGAATACTTTCTTTGAATGCCTCCCACTATTTGGGAGATAGAGTGGAGTCTGACTTCTCTTTTCTCTCTATAATTGTTTTTCTACAATAGTACCTAAAATTGTTAATGCACCTGAAAGGAAGGATGGTCTATACCTCTCAAGTAGTAAACTAAAGTGTAGACCAAGAGTAGGGAATGATAATGCTCATCAAGATATCCAAGTCTCCAACCAAGACTAATCTAAGAACACTCTCCTCTCAAGTCCAATATATTATGTGAATTCTCCTACATCTCACTACTAGAACCATCAATCGTCCCAACAAATACATTTCTAATGACAAGATAAATAAGCATCACCATTGTCTTTAAATATCCATGAGCACCTGTAATCGATCAATCCATGCCAAATCCAAATACAACACAACAATATCAAGAAGTATCCAACAAATGATCAATGTACTCAATACTAAGAAACTAAACCAAGATCAATGTCAAAGTTCCAACCATGACCTCAATAACATAAATATGATAGCATGATCTAACCATCTCAACCAAAGAGACAATATGCTCCATATGAACATACCATAACATGCCAAAAAATCTAAATGCATATCAAGAGTGTACCATGACATAATATGAAAACCATCCTGACACCAAGGATAACATATCAAATGAAAGCATAAACCACACCTCCACCAAGGACTCCATGAGTACTTAAGATGTAGCCATCTCTACACACCATGAAGATATCCACCACCTATAAGTGCACCACAAAATGTCAAAGATGCTTTTCAAGAAACATGATCTAAGACACCCTCCAACATCTACAAGCACTAAATACATCACTTCCAACAACTCCCACTCAACCATCATATCAAGTCACCCATGGCATTATGATATAAATCTCCTACATGAAGATCCTCCAGGTCTACACACACAACTGATATGCCCATAACAAGTGAAACCAAATATATCCAAACCAAGCTACAAATAAACAAACAAGGAACCAATTATACACCACTACATCATCACTGACATAAGATCCCACTGAATTATGTATCCAATATATCCATGACATCATGATAAAATAATCCTCTAACATGAGAATTAGCCAAGCCATAAAACCATTAAATAGCTCAAAGCGCATAATCAAGAGATCCTCAAAAAAGAAGTCAAAGTAACCATGATCCTCAACCAAGAAGATACATTGTCATAACCAAATCAGGAATCCAAACAAATAATTATCAACCAAAATATCTGTAAGTATAACATAGTGAACCACAATCCTCCACAATGACTATACTTGGTAACAACATCTCCCCCTCCACATGAAAATAAATCAGAAAATCGTGTGACAAAACCATGCCACCAATCTAAATATGTATCAATAATAAAATATCTATGGGCATAGAGAACACATATCCAAGCCATAAATGCAACTCGAAAGTATAGACCATTTACACAAATGCACAACTTGTAGACCCAACAAGACAACATACATATCCAAATCAAATTGATAACCATTTCAACATGAGACCAATTTGAAATGTAAACTAAGTATATACAATGACATCAACATCATATCTCCAAGATAAACCATGTCATAAACTCACAATGTCACCATAGTGAATATAAATCATAAACCATTCAAATAAATATATCACTATATAAATCATGCCAAACCTACACCAAATTTGAACCAAAAGGTAGAGCTCTCCAAGAGATTTCCTTTGGCTATTCAAAGTCCAAAATATTACTCTATATGCCCAAGTTATGCTTGTTTGAAAAAATCAACCTCCTAGACCACAAATAGTAACAACTCTCATCTTGTTCTTGTGTTTTCTAGAGATTTGTCCATTAATAGTGTCAAAGGTATTTTCCATTTTTTATATAACATATTTCACAATTCTGTTAGGAATGGGACACTGAGAGGGGGGGGGAGGGTGAATCGGCTTTCTATATATTAATACTTTTTCTTAACTCTTGAAACTAAACTTAAGTGATTATGTACTGAAATGAATATCAATGCAAGTAAGATAAATAACCATAACATATAACACCAAATATGGTTATAGGGAAATCCAAATAGGTAAAAACCTAGTGGGAATTGACACCCACTAAGAACTGCACTAGTGTTTTATGATCCTTGTTAGAAGATCTTGCAACCCTATTAGGAGTCGTTCTTTACAATGCTTTTAGTACAGTGACCTAGTCAAGGGTCGGACCCTATTAAGAGTCTTTTAAAATTAACCCTATTAGGGGTGGTGACACATTTTCCTAGAGCTCACTTCTCAAGTGGGTGAAGGCTACAACCTTTTGGATCACATATACACACTATATTTGTAAGGTGAACTACTGGTGTGACACTGCTTGTCAGATCAGTTCCTCTGTGCGCTTATTCTTTAGCCTCTTGTAAAGCACTACAACATTCTAACTGCTCTTTGCATACCTATTCTCTACTCTTATCAATTTTTTATGTTTTCTCCATGCCATATTACAAAGGCACGTGTCTTATTTATATGCGCAAACAAAACTATTAACTAAGTCAGCCTTCAACCTATTACATACAATGCTTCCAAGGGAATTGGCTCAAACATGTTTACAAACAAAGATATTAAAATGTTTATAACCTAAATACAATAGGTGTATAGCCTTTACAAAACAATATTATAACCGCTAATCAATATACCAACAGTTGGCTCCACGCTTTGTTCTGCTCTGCCGCTTACTGTCTATGCCACTTCAACTGGCTATATCTTCCTCATATTGAATCATCTAATCATGTGCTCTTAGACCATTTATGATTACATATCAACAAGATTATCTTTAAGGGCACATGCCAAAACTCGGTCATATGCACGTGCGTTGATGCTCTGTTCACATGGTGCTCTACTGACTATCTAGTCTTTCACACTTAACCAAATCTGATGTTCTAACTTATTGCATTGACTCCATAACATCATATGAATTTGTTGCCATAATGAAAACACTATATGTTAGTCATATATAGCAATATAGTCAACTTTCCAAAAATCTCCCCCTTTGTCATTAATGGCAACTATTGCCCTAAATTTCCTATCCTGCAAATTTGGTCAAAGTCTATTCCGTGGACTCTATTTTGTCTTGCCAGGCATCCCCTGAAAGTTTCATGGCATCATGTCTATTTTTCCTGGTCTCTACAATTGGTTTTAGTCTCTAGTCTGCAAGTCAAAATTCATAAATTAGCCATTGAGCCAGGAAACCCTTAAAAACCTCAGGACAAGTTTCTATTTTTCATGTTACTTTTTCGGCCACTTAAGGTTCTCAAATTATACATGTGTGCATTAAATTTCCCTTGTTTGATAGTTCTCCAAGTTCCTAGTGGCATGCCCTTTTTTATTCAGCAAATTGGTGAATACCCTGCAGTCACGTATTCTCAAAATGTTTGGCGGTCTCAGTTAAAAGTCTAGCAAATTGGCAATGCCTATGGTCGCGTAATCTCTTAATTCTTGGTTGTTATGTCTCAACATTCTGAGAACTGGTAGGTGGTCTTTCCTCTCTTCAGTCACGTATTCTCCAAGTAATGGCCAAGGGTTGGATGTCTTCTAGTGATTTGGCAACCAAGGATATCAGTGCCTCTCATGACTTGGTGATTCTGACAAGTTTTTATTTGTTCGTGTGTTCACGGGATAGAATGGTGGTGTTCTAAAGAATTTAGTGATTGGGCAAATAGTGTTCATGGGATCTCAGAATGAAATCATCAAGCTTCTAAACATTAAGTGATTTGGTGACTAAGGCCTCAGTCAGGCTTTCTCCCAATCAAACCCCAGGTTGGCCGTTTGGTTCAGCGATTCAGTGAATGCCTTGTTTGCCCATTCTCAGGGTCTAACCCAAGTTTAAGAAATCATTAAGTGACCTAACGAATGCCTTTGTTCGCATGTTCTCTAAATCTGACCATGGTTAAGTGTTATGTCTCGTGACTTGGAGGTTGTCTTGTTCACTGAATCGCTAAATCTCGGTGAGGTTAGTTCTACAGATAGTGTGGGTCCAGTGTCAGGTGATTGGACAGTGATGGAAAATGAAAGAGAAACATGTGGCACAAGGTGGGCCTGAGTTTGAAGGTTTAGTAGCGTTGATAAGTGTTTAGCGGCTTTGACATATTTCCCTTTGTTCACGTGTTCTCATAATAAAATGGTGATGCCCCAAATCTCTTGGCGAACTGGAAAATAATGTGGTCACTGAGTCTCTAAGTAAACTGGCGGTGACTTATAATATTTAGTGAACAGGAGATGCCTTTAGTCACTAGTTCTCCAAAAGTAAGCCAAGATTCCTTTGAAGGGTTGAGAGATCATCTAGTGACTTGGCGGATAAAGGTATTCTCATTTTCGTAGGATGTAACCAGGGGTCAAGGAAAGATTTCAAGATTTGGTGAATGTAGTGTTCACGTCATCACTTGACCGAACCAGGGTCAGTAGAGGTATTTCATGACTTGGAGACTTCCTTCAGTCACGCATTCACCGAATAGTTCCAAAGGAAGGAAAATCCAAAGTGGGTCCAAGCTGAAAGACGTGTCGACATGCTAAATTCCTATTGGTCACTAATTTCCACATCAGTGTTGACTTGTCAGGGAAGGGTTCTAGTCAGTTTCAAAGTGCATCACAGCCGTTCATTTTCTAGGAAGGGTTTCACATTGACAGTGGTGTTTTAAAATCTGATGCTAGCCATTGTATTTCAAAGATTTGAATGTTTCCCTGGTTTTTGAAAGTTTTTGTGTTCTTTAAGACATGCATGGCACTCGGTAACTCTAGAATTGAATGTCTTAGGACTGTGGTGGTTGAGAGAAAGATGGAGGTGATTGCTGGCTGGCGGTTGCAGAGTCCTTTACCATGTTTCCATGCCAAGAGATGATGACATAAGGTTTGGCACCAGTATTTTCACAGTACCATCCCGGGAAGATATGATCAGTTGGTGAGCCTTCATGGCTTAATAGAGCTATAGATGGGTTGGTAGATACAAGTTGCTTGCTCATGGAATGTTTGCAGTACAGGGATGGGAACTCATATACACATCTGATTGGCCATGTTTTGCAGAGTTGCATTTAATGATCTGGATTGACTAGTTCTTAGGGTACTTAGGGTTTGGTATTATTGTTTGACCTGTAGCCTAGTTAGGTTAGTTTTTGACTCCTATCTATGTGTAGTTGAGTGGTATATAGTTCTTTTTGGGGCCTTAGTGCTAGAGGGGGAATTCATTTTGTAAAGGAGAGAAGCCCACTTTTGCAAGGAAGTCATCTTTTCTCAGAAAGCCATCTGTGGTATTTGTTCTACCCTCTGGTTCTTCTACTCTTTGTAATCCCCATTGATGATTAAGGCATTCTTGAGGTACTTGTGATATTTGTTCTATCCCTATCTTCACTATCTTGATTATCTCTTATTGGATTAAAGTTTATGAATGCTGTTAATAGAAATTGGGGTTCCTTGTCCCTCTCACTTTCTATGATTTTGTGTGTTACTGTGTCTAATCTGATCTAGATGTTTCATGGGTATACTATAGCCCCTAGCAGTCTTGTCTCATTCCTACACCTAGTTGTAGAAAAGGATGTTTGTTTGCAGGTCATAGGTTGAGTCTTTTTTTCAGACCCTCCTATGAAATACTTATGCAACCCTATCTAGTGAGTTGTGACTTATTAGACCTGATTCCTCCATTGGTCTCATTCCTCTATATTGAGATCCAAACCCTAATTTCGGTGTATCACCTAGTAGGTAGTTTGCTCTCATGTTATTTCCCTTTCCAAGCATCCCTTCTAACCCTTTCCCTCAAAAGTTATTTCATTTCATAGCAAGAAGTAGATTAAGGTGATTATCCAAGAGGAACCAGCCTAGAACTTGGAGGTCTCATCTTAGTTAGCAAAGGTCTCACAACCTGGAGATGATTCCCATGTTATACTGAGTTATCAAGACCAAGAGAGCTTGAGACAAGGTGCAAATTCAGTGTATAACATTTTTGGCACGCCTGGTGGGACTTAAAGAAGTTTATTATTTAAAAGTTATGCTATCTCTGATATATAGACTACATGATACAAACCTTTAGAGGTTGTTCTATCAAGTATATCTGGTGACTCCACTAGTTTCAAAAATTCAGGCCAACCTTATTTAAGGTTTATGAGAAAGATTGAGAATAGAAGCTCAAAACCCACCAATTTTTTATTGTTTCCCTCAAAAAGAAGTTATAAAGGTAGGTCAAGTCAAAGAGAATCCCCTGTAAGGAGAGTTCAGTCTACACCTCCTAATACATTAGAAATGAGACCTTTTCCCTTTCATTCCAGAAGAAGAGGAAGATCTCTAACCAAAGATCTAGAAGAAGAAGAAGATCCAAATCTAGCAAACACAGCTCATATAGTTGTTAATCTTCAAGTTGCAGCCCCTGCAATGGCTAGAAATTTTGCCTTTGCACCATTCAATCAGGGTAGCCCATTAAATTTTGTAGTGCATCATGATGTGCCCTTGGTGGCATTAAAAAGCTTACCTGATTTCACAAGTGAAGGACAGACAACTGCTTTTCAGCACATAAGAGATGTGACCACCATCTGCAGCATACACAACATTACTCAAGAAGATGTGGCTACAAAATTATTAGTAGCCTCTCTAAAAGGTAAGGCTCTTGAATGCTTTAGAACTGTAATTGTTGGTTCTATTACTTCATGGGATGAATTAGGGGATGCATTAAGTAAACATTTTGAGGATAAATCAGATAATTTATCTCTAGCTAAATAGTTGACAACTATTAAAAGAGACCCTCAAGAGTAAATGATAGACTATAATAGTAAGTTCCTTAAAACATGGAGTAGAATCCCAGCCTCAGTGAGACCATTAGCTGACCATGCTTTTCTATACTATTTGCAAAGTTTGAATGGTCAAATATCTGTCATGATCCAGTCTATGGGTGGTACTTCTTTACCTCAAGCTTTTGACATTGCTGTTAGGGCTTAAAATTGTTTAATTCAAGCAGGCATGATAGCTAGAAGGCCACCTATGCCCATTTTTCCTAATCTCCAGCCCATTGCACCTTCACAAGTACCCCCATTTGCCCCTATCCCTACCATATTAGCACCTCAAGCTAGTACCAGTGGCCAGTCCCTCACCAAGAGAAACAAGAGTCACAAGAGCATGAGACTACCCTTCTTAATTGGGAGCAATCAGACTTCAATGGGGTCAATGATGAAGCTACTTTTGTTTCCTATACAAGAACAAAAAGAAGAGCTCAAGATATGGAGAGAGCTGAATTTGGTACCCAAGCTACTACATTTGCAGAGCTAGCACAACAAGTTTCTCCCACCATACCAAAGAAGACTCCTGCCATTACAAGTAAGGAGGAGCACACTCTCAAAGAGTTGGAGCCTATCATGCTGAAGACACAACAAAAGATACACACTATAACACCTTTCAAAATTATTAATAGCATGAGGAAGGTGAACATCACCATGTCTATGTGGGACTCCTTATCTATCCCAAGACAACCTAAGATCTTGAAGAAGGCCATGATAGAGATAGCAACTCCCCAACCTGAAAAGGAAGCTACAAAGCCAGTGTTGGTTAACACTGATCAAGAAAAGGAGACTCCAAGCAACAACCCCAAAAGAAATGCCATGCAAGGTAGGAATTCAAAGCCTCCTCCCTTTTATGTATCTTTAATTATTGAAGATTCTGTAGTACATAATTGCATGGTAGATAGTGGAGCTACTAGCACTGTAATGCCTAAGAAAGTAGCTGACCAATTAGGACTGAAATATGAACCCTTCCAAAAGAAGGTGACTCAACTTGATGGATCCTTAGTCAGTACTATAGGTGTGCCCAAGGATACTAGTCCTAATTTTTCCATCCTCCTTGATATCTACATCATAGATCTCCCTACCTTGTTTGCCATATGTCTATCAAGGGATTTCATGGCCAAGATAGGTGGCCATCTTTCTTCTGATTGGTCTCATATGCTCTTTCACACAAGATATGGTACTAAGGTTACCATTAAATCAGAGAAATTGGTAGCATACCATATAGAACCATATGTGCCCAATACCACCAATGCAAACTGCCCCATATTTGATAGCAGTGATTTCCAAGCCATTAGTAAAGCAAGCACCAAGATAGAAGGTATTCCTAACATTTTCTTAGATGAAAGAGAATTTGGACATGTTGTTTGGAATGCTGGTTTGGGAAACTATTTGATACAAGAAAATGATGCTATAGAGCCCAACCTTTTCAAGGATGTTGATTCAGAAGATGAGAGCAGTCAAGTTTGGGAATTGTACTTTGATGGGGCTAGAAGCAGACATGGTTCTGGTGGTGGTGCTATGTTAGTGTCCCCAAAAGGAGAAAAGTACTATGCCACCTTTAGATTTAGTTTCTCCTACACTAGTAACACTGTAGAATATGAAAGTCTAGTTAATGGTCTAGAATGGGCTAGAAAAAGAGGGCTTAAGACCTTAAAAGTTTATGGTGATAGTGAGCTTGTTGTCAACCAAGTGAGAGGGATAAGTGCAACCAAAAATGACACCTTGAGAGCATACAAACATAGAGTCTAGGATGCAATTGAAGATTTTTGTGCTTTCAACATTGTTGCTATCCCTAGAAAGTTGAATCAGAATACAGATAGGTTAGCTGCTGTTGGATCTCAGTTTGACATCCCCAATAGCATCTCAAAAGAAATAGACCAACAACACATCAAGATTATTGTTAGACCTTCTATTCCTAATAATGATGTCAATTGGCAAGTGTTTGACAATGATGAACAAATTTTGCAATTCTTGTTTGAAGAAGATGTTTTTTCAGAGCATAATCAAGATAGGCTATCTCAAAGCTATGGCGATCAAGTGATACAACTCAAGTCCAATAGGATGCCTAGAGGTCTTGTCACCTTAGAGGCTATCTTCAAAAAGGATGATGAAGTTAAGAAAAGAAAAGCTGGCCTGGTAATTCAACAAGAACATTGTGTTGAGCTAGAGTTGGAACTAGGTAAGAGCCTACAATTTGGAAGGGTAAACACTGAATCGGAAAAGCAAGATTATACTCAATTATTCAAAGAATTCAGTGATGTCTTTGCATGGCAATATGAAGACCTCAAAGGGTTTTATCTATCCCTTGCTCATCATACTATTGAATTGGAACCTAATGCCAAACCAGTAAGACAAAAGCAAAGGCCTATTAATCCCAAGCTTGAACCACTTATGCATAAGGAAGTGCTTAAATTAATAGAGAGTGGTATCATCTACCCCATCAAACATACTAGTTGGGTGTCCAACCTTGTTCTAGTCAGGAAGAAGAAAGGGGAGTTGAGTTTATGTGTCAACTTCAGGGACCTTAACAGAGCCTCATTAAAAGACCGCCATCCATTACCCTCAATGAAACAAATTTTGCAATGTGTCTCTAGATCTGAGAGATTCTCATTGTTAGATGGCTATTCAAGATACAATCAGATCCTAGTTAAAGAAGAGGATCAATATAAGACTACATTTACAACCAAGTGGGGAACCATGGCTTACCAAAAGATGCCCTTTGGCTTGTCAAATGTAGGTGCTACATTTCAAAAAGCAATGGATATGGCCTTTAAAAGCCTAATGTACAAATTTGTTTTGGTCTACTTGGATGACATAACTATCTACTCAAAACATGAAGAAGACCACATCAAACATTTGAGGAAGATTTTTCAAAGATGTAGAGAGTTTGGGATATCTCTTAATCCCAAGAAATGTGTATTTGTAGTTCATGAAGGAAAATTGTTGGCATATATAGTATCCAAAGAAGGGATCACTGTGGATCCTGAAAGAATTGTAGCCATTCTAGAGCTATCCCTACCCCATCACAAGAGAAGTCTCCAATCTTTCATAGGAAAGATTAACTTTGTTAGGAGATTCTTGCCTAACATTGCAGATTTACTCAAGCCTTTAATAGCCATGTTAAAGAGAGGTTCAACTTTTAGTTGGACCAAAGAAGGGAAATCCAATTTCCAAGCTATCAAAGAAGCCTTAATAGAGGCTCCTACCCTCTTGAACCCAAACTTCAATAAGGACTTTATCCTTTATGCTTATGGAGGCCAGGATGTCATATCTGCAATGTTAACACAAGAAAATGCTTAGGGATTGGAGCAACCCATTTCTTTCTTTAGCAAAGGTTTAGAAGAATATGAACAGAGATAATATTTTGTAGAAAAACATGTACTTGTTGTGGTAAAGAGCCTCAAAAAATTTTAGACATTTGTTGACCCATAGAAAGGTACATTTGAGAGTCACTCATCCAAGTGTCAAGGAATTTCTACTTTCCAAGGACCTAAATGAGAAGACAGCTGGTTGGATCACCAAGGTGATGGAGTATGACATTGATATCCAAACTACCAAGCTGGTCAGAGGAAGAGGTCTATGTGAACATTTGGCAGGGGATGAAAGTTCAAAGAGGTCAGAAACAAAAGATGCATCTTTGGTTATGCATTCTACTGAAGAACAAGTGAAGTCAACAAGTTGGTTGCCTAACATGGTTCATTTCTTGAAAATAGGTTAGTGCCTTGCAGGTTTAGATTCAACAAAAAAGAGGTACTATAGGTTGCAATCTATCCCTTTTGTGCTGATAAATGATGTTCTCTTTAGAAAGGATCACAGTGGTGTCCTTTTAAGATGCATAGGTTCAGAAAAGATAGGCAAGGTCCTATTTGAATTTCATGATGGACCTTCTAGAGGTCACTTTTCTCCTAGGACTACTACTTTTAAAATCATGAGGGCTGGATACTATTGGCCATCTATCTTTAAGGATAGTCATGATTATGTTAGAAAATGCATCAAATGTGCTATGTTTGTAGGCAAAGAGAGGCTTGCTGCTCTGCCCCTTCAACTAATCAAGGTAGAAAAGCTCTTCATGAAGTGGGGTATAGATTTCATAGGGATGATCAATCCTCCATCTAGTGTAGGACATAAGTGGATAATCACAACAACTAATTATTTCACTAGATGGACAGAGGCAGTTGCTTTGAAGGAATAAAATGAGAGTGCAGTATTGGGTTTTTATGATGATTTAATTCATAGGTTTGGCACTCCTAATTCCATCATTTTAGACAATGCGTTGGCATTCATAGGCCTTAGAGTGGGTAGTCAAGAATGGTATTTATCTAAATACAAGTTCAAATTATTATCCTCAGGGGAATGGTTTATCAGAATCAACAAATAAGAACCTGATCAGGATAATTAAGAAGACTCTATAAGACAATCAGAGAGATTGGCATACAAAGCTCAGGTCTGCCTTGTGGTTAGATAGAATTACCCCAAAGAAGATCATTGGTAATTCCCCTTACATGTTATTATATGGTAAGGAGGCTAAGTTGTCTATTTCAACTGAGTTACCAGCTCTAGACTTAGCCACTCAGTATGCCCTGTTTGAAGAAAGTGACCCTCTACAAATCAGATATGCCCAGTTGATGGAGCTAGAGGAAATTAGAAACAAATCAATCCAAGATATGGAGTTTCATTAGAATCAAACCAAGAAAAGTTTTGACAAAAGAGCCAGGATCAAAAATTTCAAGGTTGGAGATATTGTCCTCAAGTGGGATGAATTCAAGTCAAGACCTGACAGACATACAAAATTTGATTCATTCTGAGGTGGACCATTTGTAATCATAGAGTGCAAGGGCCCCAATGCTTTTCAACTTTCAGACTTGGAGGGTGTCCCCCTACCGATATCAATAAATGGTTTCCATCTGAAGCCTTGCTTTGAGGTTAATCCCTTTCTGTAAGTTTCCTTGTAAATTATTGTAAATATGTTTTCCCTTGCTTTCTTTCCCTATTTTCTAGAGTAGTTTTCTCCTTTCTAAGAAGTGCATGTGCACAAATCCATCTTTTGGTTCAGTTTTGTCTCTCTATCAAATTTTTGTGCTCAGTAGTGACCCCATGCCCAATAAATATGTCAAGGCCACTGATCAATGTCTAGCAGGCTGACATCCAACAGAAATTGCCAAAATGTTTCCCTAAATTTCCTATCCTGCAAATTTGGTCAAAGTCTATTCTGTGGTCTCTATTTTGTCTTGCCAGGCATCCCCTGAAAGTTTCATGGCATCATGTCTATTTTTCCTAGTCTCTACAATTGGTTTTAGTCTCTGGTCTGCAAGTCAAAACTCATAAATTAGCTGTTGAGCCAGGAAACCCTTAAAAACCTCAGGCCAAGTTTCTATTTTTCATGTTACTTTTTCGGCCACTTAAGGTTCTCAAATTTTGCATGTGCACATTAAATTTCCCTTATTCACTAGGTCTCCAATTTCCTAGCGGCATGCCCTTTTCAATTCAGCGAATTGGCGAATACCCTGCAGTCACGTATTCTTGAAATGTTTGGAAGTCTTAGTTAAAAGTCTAGTGAATTGGTGATGCCTATGGTCTCACAATCTCTTAATTCTTGGCGGTTATGTCTCAACATTTTGAGAACTAGCGGGTGGTCTTTCCTCTCTTCAGTCATGTATTCTCCAAGTAATGGCCAAGGGTTGGATGTCTTCTGGTGATTCGGTGACCAAGGATATTAGTGCCTCTCATGACTTGGTGATTCCAACAAGTTTTTATTTGTTCGCGTGTTCGCGGGATAGAATGGTGATGTTCTAAAGTATTTAGTGATTGGGTGAATAGTGTTCATGAGATCTCAGAATGAAATAGTCAAGCTTCTAAACATTAAGTAATTCGGTGACTAAGGCCTCAGTCGGGCTTTCTCCCAATCAAACCCTAGGTTTTCCCTTTGGTTTAGGGATTCAATGAACACCTTATTCGCCCATTCTTAGGATCTAACCCAAGGTTAAGAAATCATTAAGCAACCTAATGAATTCCTTTGTTTGCATGTTCTCCAAATTTGAATGTGGTTAAGTGTTATGTCTCATGACTTGGAGGTTGTCTTGTTCACTGAATCGCTAAATCCTGGTGAGGTTAGTTCTACAGATAGTGTGGGTCCAGTGTTAGGTGACTGGATAGTGATGGTAAATGAAAGAGTGACATGTGGCACAAGGTGGGCCTGAGTCTAAAGGTTTAGCAGCATTGATAAGTGTTTAGCAGCTCTGACATATTTCCCTTTGTTCGCGTGTTCTCACAATAAAATGGTGATGCCCCAAATCTCTTGGCGAACTGGCGAATAATGTGGTCACTGAGTCTCTAAGTAAACTAGTGGTGACTTGTAATATTTAGTGAATGAGAGATGCCTTCAGTCGCTGGTTCACCAAAAGTAAGCCAGGATTCCTTTGAAGGGTTGAGAGATCATCTAGCGACTTGGTGAATAAAGGCATTCTCATGTTTGCAAGATGTAACTAGGGGTCAAGGAAAGATTTCAAGATTTGGTGAATGCAGTGTTCACATGATCACTTGACCAGACCAGGGTTAGTAGAGGTATTTCATGACTTGGAGACTTCCTTCAGTTGTGCATTTTCTGAATAGTTTCAAAGGAAGGAAAAACCAAAGTGTGTCCAAGCTGATAGACGTGCTGACATGCTAAATTCCTATTGGTCACTGATTTCCACATTGGTGTTGACTTGTCAAGGAAGGGTTCCAATAAATTTCAAAGTGCATCACAACCATTCATTTGTCAGGAAGGGTTTCGCATCGATAGTGATGTTTTAAAATCTGATGCTAGCCATTGTATTTCAAATATTTGAATGTTTCCCTAGTTTCTGAAAGTTTTTGCCTTCTTCAAGACATGCACAACACTCAGTAACTCCAGAATTGAATGTCTCAGGATTGTGGTAGTTGAGAGAAAGATGGAGGTGATTGCTAGCCGGCGATTGCAGAGTCCTTTACCATGTTTCCATGCCAAGAGATGATGACAGAAGGTTTGGCACCAGTATTTTCACAATACCATCTTGGGAAGATATGATCAGTTGGTGAGCCTTCATGGCATAATGGAGCTGTAGGTGGGTTGGTAGATCTAGGTTGCTTGCTCATGGAATGTTTGTAGTATAGGGATGGGCACTCATATACACATCTGATCGGCCATGTTTTGCAAAGTTGCATTTAATGATCTAGCTTGATTAGTTCTCAGGGTACTTAGGGTTTGGTATTATTGTTTGACCTATAGCCTAGTTAGGTTAGTTTTTGACTCCTACTTGCGTGCAGTTGAGTGGTATATAGTTCTTTTTGGAGCCTTAGTGCTAGGGGGGGAATTCATTTTGTAAAGGAGAGAAGCCCACTTTTGCAAGGAAGTCATCTTTTCTCATAAAGCCATATGTGGTATTTGTTCTACCCTCTAGTTCTTCTACTCTTTGTAATCCCCTTTGACAATTAAGGCATTCTTGAGGTACTTGTGATATTTGTTCTATCCCTGTCTTCACTATCTTGATTATCTCTTATTGGATTAAAGTTTATGAATGTTGTTAATAGAAATTGGGGTTCCTTGTCCCTCTCACTTTCTGTGATTTTGTGTGTTACTGTGTCTGATCTGATCTAGATGTTTCATGGGTATACTACAGCCCCTAGCAGTCTTGTCTCATTCCTACACCTAGTTGCAGAAAAGGATGTTTGTTTGCAGGTCATAGGTTGATTCTTTTGTTCAGACCCTCCTATGAAATACTTATGCAACCCTATCTAGTGAGTTGTGACTTATTAGACCTAATTCCTCCATTGGTCTCATTCCTCTATACTGAGATCCAAACCCTAATTTTGGTGTATCACCTAGTAGGTAGTTTTCTTTCATGTTATTTCCCTTTCCAAGCACCCCTTCTAACCCTTTCCCTCAAAATTTATTTCATTTCATAGCAAGAAGCAGATTAAGGTGATTATCCAAGAGGAACCAGCCTAGAACCTGGAGGTCTCATCTTAGTTAGCAAAGGTCCCACAACCTGGAGATGATTCCCATGTTATACTGAGTTATCAAGACCAAGAGAGCTTGAGACAAGGTGTAAATTTAGTGTATAATAGCAACAAAGGAACATGGTGAAGTTACTAACTGTATCCTTATACAAAATTTTCTTATACATACTCTAACTTATATCTCCCTTTTATTATGTACTATACTCCCCTTTACATCATATACAAAACTCCATATTCTCTCATCTATATACTATACTCCCCCTTTGACATTAATGACAAAGGTGCTCAAAAAGATGTATCTACAAGTACTTACAAGGTGAGTACATTCAGATATGCTATCTTTAAGTTCTGGATCTCTTGCTGCCAAAATGTAGTTAGTGCACTGACTATTTGGAGATGGGTGCACAAAGCATATGTAAACTTCTCCATCTTCTCCAAATATTAATTAGGACCTTGATCATATGTCACTATAGTGGCATCGATCTGCTTGATATTTTGATTTAACACATCTAAGGAGGCTGCAAGTGCATGTCTTAATTGTGCTTGCCTGGCCCTTATCTTGGCTATTTCTTGCTTTGCATTTTCAATCTTATCCACTTTTCCTTGGTTGACATTATTGCACATATTCACATCTTGTGAGGGATCCAATACTGATTTTCTCACATCTGTCATCATAGCTTCAACATCTTTGATTTTCTTGGCAAGGTCTGCAGTGAGCTTATCTTTATTCATGCAGTCTACAATTATCCTTCTTCCCTTGGCTGCAAAGTCTTTCAATGAAGCTTGACCAACCTTTAGATAGTTAAGGTCAAGTGTGAAGTTACTTATTAGTTCATTCAACCTCTTCTTTAGATACTTTTCTTCTACTACTTTGGCTTCTAATTCTTCTAGGCTTGAAAAGTTTTCTTTGAAGCTTGTCAGGATGGTACTGACATCATCCACATAATGCACTTTTTTTACCTTCTCTTCTAGCAATAGACTATTTAGGATATTGAATGACTCAAGAAACAAAGGATTTCTCATCACTTGTTTCTCCTTGGCCTTCTCCATAGCAAGGACATTGATCTTGATTAGGTCTTCTTCTCCCCAAGAGTCCAAGCTTGTGGTGTCAAGAGTCAAACTTGACAACAATGATGCAGATGGAATGGGAGTGATAGGTGTGATGTCCATCACTTCTGTATTTAACTTTATACGCATTTCAAGAGATGGTTCATCTATTGGTTCCTTTTCTTTCTCCTTTTCTTCTTCTTGTCCTATTAGATCCTCAATCAGCACATCTTCTTGCTACTTTGGTGAATTATCACCACATAATATTTCAACCTCTTGTGTACTCACAAAGGCCTCCAAAAATTTGTCTCAGTCTTTGTCAATGGCCTCCATTGATATCTCCACATTATCAATCATTATTGTGTCATCTTCTTGTGTTTTGGGCATGGGCGTAGACTTTATTTCATCTATAGACACTGTCATTGTGGGTATTGAATCATGTGGACCTGTTGTTGGTGCATTAGTGATTTCTGACTCCTTAGCTTTCTTAGAGGGAACTTGAGTTGTGGGCGCATTAGGTGGATACATGTTTCTATTTAAGAACACTTTCTTAAATGCTTTCTCAGTCTCTTTGGCTACCAACTCTTAGTCTTTATCCATTATCTATTGAGTTCTCAACTTTGTTCTTAGATGTGGCTTCACCAAATCCAATAATAGTGTTTTCTCTTCTATTGAGCATATAGGGAGGCTTTCATCTAATATCTTTTCCCTTATTTTGAGGTCTTCCTCAATATCCCGTAACTTCAAGAACTCTAAGATGTTCCATACACTATTTGAAATAACTATCTTAAGTTCCAAGACTGTCTTCTTGAAATTAATCATATGCTTTATTATCATACCACAGATCTATGACTTATCAATATCATTGTACTTATCATAGAACTTTCCTATCTGATCAATTCTTCCTTCATCAACTATCCTGGTTTTTAATACTTGAACACTTGGTCTGAAACCTACCTCAGGAGGTGCTTGAGTTTTCTTCCTTAGACTTATGTTTGTCCTAGAGGATGGATGGCTTGCGCCGGTCTCCTTCTTACTCTTTGGCATCTTTCTATATTCAGGAGGTGCTTTAGTGGACTCTAAGTCAATTATATTTGTGGGTGCAACAGTGATATCATCTGGCTTCTTCTTCTTTTCTTTGGGATCATTAGTTTTCTTAGTTTTGGTTTCAACAGTGGATGCACTCTCAATTTGCATATCTATCTTGGCCTCTCTTTCCTTATTTAGGTCTGCTTAGGTCACACCATGAATCTACAAAATCTCTAATGTGATCTTAGAGGCTTTCCTCTTGGTCACTGCACTGTTTAGGACTGCATCTACTTGTCCAATTTTCTCCTCATATGTTCACCACGTAGTCTCATTTGGATCTTTGGGCACTAACAGTAGAACTTGTGCATATGCTTCCAAAAATTGTTCCTCCACTTCATAACCAAGTGGATGAATCCACTTAGTTCTAGGCTCAATAGCTTCCATACAAGTTATGTCTGTTTCCACCATAAAACAAATATTATCCTTATACTTTACAACTATGCTTTCAAGTATCCTATACCTCATCTGCATCTTTATCCTGAATGTTTTTATCTCTAACTCCATAAAATCACTCAGAGAACTCTCAGTTGATGCCTTAAGAGATATTTGAGGCATTGTGGGTAGAGTCTTATCTAGGTATAGATTTGAAACTTTTCCAACTATATGAAAATAAATATAGATAATCAATGATCCAAACCTAAATATTTTGCTCTTATCATGTTTGATTTCCCTGATGTTGTCAATCAACTGTGCGCACAAGATCTCACACAAGTTGAATTCTCCATTCTCCTTCATAATTCTCATGGCTGCAAGAATACTAGTTGCGGACACACTATTGACCCTTTTTGCATGTTGAAATCTATACCCAAGTATCATAGACATCAATTTGATGTCTTTCTCCTCAATCAACTCTATGGTCATGCCGTGCTTGTAACTACATGACTTACAAGCTTTCTCAACCAATTTTTTGACAACCTTACCAACTGGAAGAATGGAACATGTTTTTGATAGTCTTGTCATCTTATAAATGAGATCAGCTATGATTCTAACTGGAAGTTCACCTATCCAAAATAGGTCATCATGAATTCTACTCAACAAAATCTTAATCCATTTGGATTCATAGAATTCATAGGCTGCAACATACTCAATGATTGGGTGATTCTCAAGGTGTGCGAACTCATCCATGAGTGTTTTATTAGAATTCATCATCGACTCAAGGTGCGACCTAATTCTGTCCAAACCAACTAGTTCCTTCTTGCAATACACATATGCGCGTATGTCTTCTACATGCATGATGCCTATTGGGGTTCTAGAAAAGGCTCCTTTGAGGTCATCTAAGGTGGACTTGAAAGTATTCTTCTTAAACACATATCTTTTCCTTTTATCAACATAAAAAAAAATTGGTGTAGCCATGAATTACTTGTTTTAATGCTTCATAGAGGTTACAAAGGGTTTATGAATTGTCATGTTGGGCTAGGGCTTCGCAACAATCTATTTTCCTTCTTCGATAATAAATCCAATTGCAATACTTCTTAACTCAACTGCTTGATCTTCTGTGCTCTCCAAACGCTTAGCTTAGAATGAAATGTGTGAATAATGAATCTCTGATGGCTATAAAGCAACTTTCTACCATTAATGCTTGCCATGTAAACATAGAATGCAATGGAAAATTTCATTATTTATCTCTGTTATCAATTAGGTAGTGCTCTCTCGCATACTGCATCATATAGTCTCCAAATAATTATAGTCCAAGGTGCATACTCTGAGAGTGAGTATACTAGTCACGCAGGGGTCTAGAGCTAATCTAGCTTCACCTATGACCATGATGGTCATTTTAACCATAAATAGGAGGTGCATCCATTATGGATGCATCCTAAACTAATTTATCAACATTCTCCTTCTTTTCTTCCTTCCAAATCAAGCTCGCATCTTCTGTAGCTTGCACAAATTTGACTTCTCCTGCTTCATCCAAAATTGATCCTTCTAATTCTTTAGGGCTTTTTTGTCTTTGCACTTATGTTTTATAGAAAATAGAGATGTGTCCAACCTTGTTACATGAGTGAAAAATGACTAGAGGCCTAACATTCCTCGGTGCATTCATGTGGGTTAACATACTACACTATTTGGTTGTGTGACCAATATAGTTGCATATCTGACATGTAATATTTTGAGAATTTCTTACATTCTATTGTGGATGACTTCTCTAAGTTTTCTAATTTTGATTTGATCTACAATTCATAGTTCTATGAAAAAACTTATTGCATGAATAACAGTAATCGTTGAATGTTCTTACCTCTTTACAATCTCTTGATATGTGTCCATGCTTGTTACAAGCATAACAAGTCTTGTTTACTAGCTTGCACTCATTCTTGGGTGGTTCAACTTCATCTTCTATATGATTTCATGTCTTCTTAGCTTTTGTAAATTCTTATGATGCTTTCTTTCTTTCTCACATGTCATTGATCTAATTTTATGCTTCATTGAATCCAATACCGCTGTTGTCTCCTTTAACCTTCTATTCATACAACTATGACTCTATTAGATCCTTTCTTGTGTGCAATTTGTCAATATAATTCTTTTCTTCAGTCAATTAGATTCCACTTGCTTCTTGATGTTTTCTAATTCCAATATTTTCATGTTAGCTTGCCTTAGTTCTTCATCCAATTGCTTGTTCTCTTTGACCTACTCTTCAAAGGCTTCTTTATTATTAAGTAACTTTTCATCCAATTCTTCAATCTGATCTTTCAGAGATGTGTTTTCCTGATTTAGCTTTTTAACCATTTTTCCCAAATCACTTATAGAATAGTCTTTCATATCTTTTCTTAGTTTTTTTTATGACTGCATGAGAATCAGTAACCTTTTCTTTCAGTTCTTCAATTTCTTTTTCAGATCTGTCAAGGTCTTCAAGAGCTACTTCAAGATTCTTTTTTAGATGTTTCATTTCTCCCTTGTCCATGATCTCCTTAAGTGGTTAACCTTATCTTCAGAGGACCAAAGCTCTGATACCAATTTTTAGGAATGGGAACACTGAGAGGGGGGGGGGGTGAATCAGTATTCTATATATTAATACTTTTTCTTAACTCTTGAAACTAAACTTAAGTGCTTATGTACTTAAATGAATATAAATGCAAGTAAGATAAACAACCATAACACATAACACATAACACCAAATATGGTTACGGGGAAACCCAAATAGGTAAAACCCCAGTGGGAAGTGACACCCACTAAGAACTGCACTAGTGTTTTATGATCCTTGTTAGAAGATCTTGCAACCCTGTTAGGAGTTGTTCTTTACGATGATTTTAGTATAGTGACCCGATCAAGGGTTGGACCCTGTTAGGAAGTCTTTTACAATTAACCTTGTTAGGGGTGGGGACACACTGTCCTAGAGCTCACTTCTCAAGTGGGTGAAGGCTACAACCTTCTGGATCTCACATACACACTATATCTGCAAGGTGAACTATTGCTGTGACACATCTTATCAGATCAGTTTCTTTGTGCACTTATGCCTTAGCCTCTTGTAAAGCACTGCAACATTCTAACTACTCTTTGCATACCTCTACTCTACTCTTATCAACTTTTTATGTTTTCTTCATGCCATATTACAAAGGCGCATGCCTTATTTATATGCGCAAACAAAACTATTAACTAAATCGGCCTTCAACCTATTACATACAATGCTTCCAAGTGAATTGGCTCAAGCGTGTTACAAAAAAAGATATTAACATGTCTATAACCTAAATACAATAGTCACATAGCCTTTACAAAACAATATTATAATCGCTAATCAAAATACCAAGAGTCGGCTCCATGCTCTGTTCTACTCTGCCACTTATTGTCTATGCCACTTCAACTGGCTATATCTTCCTCATACTGAATCATTTGATCATGCTCTCTTAGACTTATCATGATTACATATCAAAAAGCTTATCTTTAAGGGTGCATGCTAAAACTCAGTCATACACATGTGTGCTGATGCTTTGTTCACCCAGTGCTCTGTTGACTATCTAGTCTTTCACACTTAACCAAATCTGATGTTCTAACTAATTTTTTTGACTCCATAACATCATACAACTTTGTTTCCATAATGATAACACTATATCTTAGTCATATATAGTAGTATAGTCAACTTGCCAACAATTTCATGGATCTTTCTTTGTAAAATTTGATTTACAAATATCCAAATGGTCCCTACATCTTACACCCAACTTAGAGGTCCACCTTACATCATTATGCCCAATAGGTTCACAATCTCTTGATACCTCAACCAAGAATGGATTCTTCCCTTCTATTATTCTTTCTCTTGCTTTCTTCTTTGTATCTCTATATAAAGTTTTACTCAATGTTTGTCTTTCAACAATAGTAGGAACATCTTTTGTTGAACCAATACTAATATTTTTGGTCAATCCAGCAATTCCATCAAAATTTATAGATGCAAAGGCTGCACTCTCAGGTGGCACATCAGATGCAAGTGGACTATCTTTGTGACTTTCATTAGGTTGTAGATCACAATGTGCTATATGAGATTGCACATCAGTATGTGCTTTATCAGGTTGCACATCATCATGTGCTATATTAGTCTACACATCAGCATTTTCTCTATCACTAAAGCATTGACTTCTATGAGTTGGAAACATTGTATGTTTTCATTAAATTTTTTTTCTCAAAATTTATTCTCCACTCTTTTTCTTGCCTGCAAAACAAAAAGATATATCACATCATGTCTCATTTTTTTTACATATAAAGAATAGTGAGCTATGACATAAAATAGATCAAAGGGAAGATTCATGGATGAGTGGAAAATAAACATGTTTTGTTAATAGCATGTTGGATCCATGCTATTGGAGTGCATTTTATTGAAGAAGTCAGTTTCTTGTACTAGGGAGTAACATACTTAAATAAGAAAGCTTACTCATCCCCATGGAGACAAAGATAAGGAAAGATGTATGATTGTTGTATGTTAGGAAATAAATATAAGGATATACATCTCTAGTTTGAAAAGGTACTCATGAAAGAAAATTGGTTTGGTTAAAGGATTATCAAACTAGTTTTAAGCTTACAATTATGTCATGATTTTGATGACCAAAATAGAGATTCCTAGCTATATATGGAATATTCATGAATCAGATTTCATGGAGCATTAATTCATATAGCTAAAATAGTGAAGAATAGATAACAACTAGACACCATTAAGGAATGCTAATTTAGTGACCTTTTGTCAAAGATTGGAGCATTGTCATAGTATTATGAGATAAATAGACTTGGTACAAAGGAAAAAGTAAAGAATTATCATTATTTCTCTATTTTGTAGAAAAGGTGATGGTAATGTAGTGAAATAGAAAAGCTATCACAGTTTCACAAGTAGTAAAGAAAAGAGAACAATAAATAACGATGTCACTATTTTGTGGGATACTTAAATAGAAGGTTGTGGAACAGCGAAAGCATACAATGTGATGGGAAAGTTTTATCACTATATTTCCAAACAAGGACAAGAGGAAATTAAAAATGGAAAATTGTTTCTATTTCACTAAGTGATAAATAACAAGGTTGTGAAACAATAATAATGTAAAAGCTTGTCACTATTTTGCCAAAAGCCATAAAGGTGATATGTGAAATAGTGAAAAATAAGTTTTTAGGCGGAAGTAATGGTACTATGTCATTAATGCATTCATAGAAGTAATGGCTAACTTAATGAGGTTTCACTTCCCACTCTTGGAGTGACATCATTGCTTAATAGCATATTTTCTTGTAATGATACATGAAGTGTCTGGTGAAAAGTTTGTGCATTTATGAAGTGGCGAAGTAGAGCTACAGAAAACTAGAACTAAAACAATGACAAATTGAAGAGTAGATATTTGAGCCAGGGAGCTTCAAAGATCCTACAAAAATGTCCAAGGGAGATGAGCCTGTTGCTGACTAAAATACCTGTATTTTGGATAAGTTTAATCTTGTTTTTTTTAATGTTTGTTAAACTCACAAGTTGTGATTAATCTTTCTTGAGTTATTAGCATAGAATTTTAGTTTAGAACAGATACATAGAAATAATCTAAAGTTATCACATCCCTTCATTTTTTATAAGAAGGATACCAAGTCCTATGTTTCTCATCTACATTTAAAGTTTGGAGATTATCTCCAGTTTAGATAGTCTTTTGTCATTACTGATATTTTAAAAACATTTTTGAATTACTTTAATCAACATTACCAGTTCAAGTATTCTTATATAAAAGAAAGAAAGAAATTACTAGTGAAGTAAGTACAATCAAATTTATCCCATAATTGTGTTACCAATAATTTTCCATTTTAAAAATCTATATGAAGATACTCATTATTCAAAATATAGACATAGTGGATTTACAACTTGCCTATTTGTCAAACCAAGATGTGATAAATACTCATTATTCTTTGCCACATGTTCTTCGTGAAAGCACTCATAAATTATCACTGGAATTTCAGGATTCTGATCACTGTCATCTAATTTGCACCTTAAATTATTTTTCCTCATTTTTTGATGTCAAAAAGTATAGTAATGTATAAATTAGCAACTTGATATAAAGATAATTAACCATTAAAAAAATTGCATAAATACAAGTTTATGAGGTCTCATTCTTAATGAAATTAAATTTATTGATATAAGATAAACGTCATGATAGAAATGAAGAAAGTGTCATGAAAATCATAAAATCAGTTATAGAACAATATTTCATGAATAATAGATTTAGCGAATAGTTATAGAAAATCTACTTACTTATATGCAAATAGAAACCAATTATATGATTGATCAGTAACTTTCTATTGAGAAAGGAAAATTAACATTTGTAAGAAGTGAACGTCTTGAGGAGAGAAACAATAGATATAGTAGATTTCAAGCGAAAGTTGTAGACAATGCCAAAATAATGATCATGTGTTTTGTGTCTTGAATCTTAGAAGAACAAACAAATATAGGTCATTTTAATAGTTATATTAACACAAATTAATAGGTAGACTCAAACATAATATTTTCAATTATTCATTATTGAAAAGAAATAGTAGTCATCACATATAACATGCAGACTCAAACATACTATTTTTTAGTTCTTCATTATTTTTAACTTCTACAATATTTTAAGATGAAAATAAACATGAAACCTTTTGAACCATCACATGTGCAATATCTGATTCTTTATATAATTTATTTTGACCATTTAATAGATTCATGTGCAACATTAATGCCATGTATCTATTTAGAAAATAAAGAAATTTTGAAGGTCCATGTCCTCAAACATAAAACTGTTGGAAAAATGGTCAGTGCTCCCCTCAAGATTCACAACATGGTTTAACATCCTCCTGTGTCTTCTATAAGTCTAGTGGTTATATCAGACATTAAGGGGTCGATCTTTTGGTGCAATGAAAACTACTACTTGTAACAAGTGGTATCAAAACTTGGTCACCAGTTCGAATCCCCTCGGGTAATGTTGAGGGGGAGATTGTTGGAAAAATGGTCAGTGCTCCCCTCAAGATTCACAACATGGTTTAACAGCCTCCTGTGTCTTCTATAAGTCTAGTGGTTGTATTGGGCATTAACAGGTCGATCTTTTGGTGCAATGACAACTACTGCTTGTAACCAAAACAAACATAGAACAACATAAAAGTCTTAAATAAAATGTCATAAAATGGGGCTTTTCGATAATGATCAACATTTCCAGCAAGATCAAAATCCTATGTTGGATTTGTAATGGAAAGTTAGGTACTGAGAGGGGAGGGGTGATTCAATGCTATAAAAACTTTTATCAACTATTATAACCATTTACTGAATTGAAAACTTTTCATGTAGCATCATCAGACATAGAAATCAAAACATGAAAACATAACTCATAACACAATAATTTTTGGTCTCACATAAACCCTTGGTCGGAGGGAAAAAATGTGGTGGAGATGGTACCCACAATCCTCCACTACTGTAGTAAAAAGGTTGCTCAGTTAGAGCTACAATATTTAGCTACTTCTGATAGCTTACCATGTTAGGAGTACAAAAGACTTATATAGTCTACCTTGCTAAAGGATTTTACAATCTCTAATCTAAGAGATGTACCCTATTAAAGGATTTACAAAATAAGACCTATTAGGGCCTACCTAATAGTGAAATTTTACAACTCTGATTACAATATCATTCATTATAAAATCTATCTGTAGTATTGTATCAAAAAATGTTGTTTAGACTCATTGTGCTCAATAAAATTTTACCTGATTCTGTACTTCAGTACATTTTAATCACAATTCAGTTTCTATACTCTGTAACCTCAAATCTAATTCACCTTATCAGTTCTTCTCTAACTATTCTATTACTCAGTAGATTATCTTCATTTCATCAATATCACATAAGCTTTACATTCTTAGAACTTTGATTTCTCATCATCCTCTCTCTCTTCCTAATCTTCATACACTATTCTTTATATACTTGATCTAGAAGTGGTGTAAATATTCTAGATTCTTCTCCTTAAACCCTGGTACTAGCATTAGTTCCATTTCCAATGTATATATTCCATTCATTTTCCATTAGTGGATCTTACCTCGTAATCATGTGAAATCATATTTTTTTACATTTCCATTATTTTACCAAATGATCTTCTTAAAATTAAAGTAAAACATTTTATGATCGGTGTCCAGATTCAATGTATCTACCATAATCTATTATGTCGGCCTTTGTTACTTGATAACACATTTTGTTCTTTCTTGGTAACCTATTATCATGGTTCGATAACTACCATGCACTGATTGGTGTCTGTCTTGCTCTTCTCGGTGCCTATCATTCATTTGCCTTTACTGAAATTATCTCTTCCTTTATCGACTTCTTTGTTTTCTTTACCAACTGATTCCTCTAACTCCTTTTACCGACTAACTTTGACAATGCAATATGACTTTGGAAAAACTAATGACAAAAAAATAACTCTTTAGGAGTATCAATCTCCCCCTTTGGCATTAGTTTTTCATCTTTGTTAAAAACTTCAAAGTCATCAAAATTTTGTCCTTAATCAAAATGTGTTCAAAATTGTGACCATTTATAAACTGTTTATAAATCCATAACCCCCCCTATGATAATACTTCCTATATACATCTTCCTTATATTAATATATTGTACAGTATATATATATATCCCCCTTTCTTTACAAATATGACAAAAACAAAATTACTTACTTTGATTAGGTGGTTGAATCTTATCAAAAATATATTTATACCTCTTATGTGCATCATCCAGTGATGTCTCCCATGATTACTTCAATGTTTGGAGTACAAGAATTTGTTCACCAATAGCTTCTGCTAATCCAATCATGCTATCCATAGCACTAATGTCGAGAGTACTGACCAATTCCTTAACCTTGCGCATATGTTTCTATAGTGATTCAACTTGGGGAATCATAAGTACTTTCAGCTCAAGAAGTTCCATCCTTATCTTTCTCTCTTCTCTTCTAAGTTCATTTTTCATTCCCATCAGATGTTTTAGCCCTAGTTTATAAACTTGAAGTCATGTAGGCTTAGTTGTAATGTTCATCAGTTGCTCAGTCATCTCTTTCTCAATAGAATCATCTCTCTTTTTGATCTCCTTAGTGAAATTTGATATCAAACAAATCTTATGAAATAATGAAAGAATATCATGTAATTTATTTTCCAATTCTATGATCAACTCAGAAAGTGTTACCTTGTCCAATGCAACATTCTTCAAATTATCCTCAATAATTTTATGCTCCATTTTATTCTTATGTATTTACATTAGGTACTCGGTGGTCTTTGTACCAGGTTATTTTACTTTCTTTACCACTTCCTCTAGTTAACTCAATAGATTGGCCTTCTCATTGACATTAACATCAAGAACAATTTCGTGTAGTATATCCTTGACACTTTCTAACACATTCTTCTTTTATTTCTTAGCCAACATTTTGTCATGGACTGCTTTCATCTTTAGTAGATTTCCGAATTCAAATAATTCTTTTGGGCTTAGTAAAGAGATGTCTACCTTTGGTATAATTATTGGTTGGCTCAAGTCAACTTTGGTTTTCTCATGTTTCCTTTTCTTTGTCTTCTTCTTCACAACTTGAATGCTTTCACTAGTAGAAAATTTTGGGGAACATGATGCATTCATTGCATCAAATGTGGTCTTGGTTGTAGTTTCTTCTATTTTTTCTTCTCTTTTCTCTTCTTTCTTGTCTTCTTTCTTTTCTTCATGTTTCTCTTCTTCCTTCTCTTCTTGTTTTTCCTCTTTCCTTTCTTCATTTTTTTCTCTTTCTTCTCTTCTTGCTACTCCTTTTTCTTCTCCTTCTCTTGGTCTATTTGTTGTCATTGCCATGTAGTCTTGGTAGAGGTAACCTTCTTGGTATGTTTTTCTATGGTTGTCTTGATTTCTTTAGGTTCCTCAGTTACTTTCTATTCGGTCTCCTTCCCCTATTTGGTAGTCTTCTTTTTTGCATTAGTAGGGATATCTTTAACAACTTCATAAATGACTTCATGAATCTTGGGAAAATTAGATACTTGTTGTAGCACTAGATCTTCATCCATCAAATTAATAGTAGCTATATCATTAGTGTCCATATACTCGATGTCCTTATCTTCGGTGTCCATGACATTTTCATCTTGTCTTATTTCTTTAGTTGGGTCTTTATCTTGATATCTTCAATTATGACCTCATCTTTTTCTTGTGTCAAGTCAATAGGATTAGACTTACCTTGGTGTTCCTTAGTCTTGGTGGATTGGTCTAGAAAGAATATTTTTCTCTATATTTCATCAGTTTCATTTTGTACTACTTCCAGTTCTTTGACCATGATCCTTAATGATCTTCCTTTGACAAGAAATATGTTAGAGTGATTTTGCAGTGCTTCCTTAATGTCAAGTAATGAAATTTTAGCTACAATTGTTGCTAGGGATCTTTCCCTCATCTTCTTTTCAAATGTCATTGCATGCTTCCATCTTCCATCAATTTTCTTCTAGAGTTCATCATATAGTCAGTTGCCAATTTCAACAGGTATACTCTTGAATTTGTGTAATGTGAAAACAACTGCCTCTTCTATCTTTTCCTTATCTTCATCACTCCTTGTATCATACTTGGCATATTTAATTCCTCCAAATCCTGCATACTTCTTATGATTCTCTAGAAATTCATCTAATTTTTTTGGTTTTGAGGGCTGGTTCTACACAAACTTGAATTGACTTAGATCTCTGAACTCTATTTCACTATCCTCTTGCAATTTTATCTTTCCTCTCAGTCTTGGTAGATGCTTTCTTTTACCTTACATAAGTTTTACATTTCGGTTTGTCTATCTTAGGTTTCCTCTTCTCTCTCAGTGTAGTTTTAGACATTGTCAGTGGTCTTGTTCCTTTGGGGCTTGGTGATTCCTTTTTTACTTTTGTTTTCTTTCCCTTGAATTTAGATGGACCCGCCTCATCTTCTTTAATATTGAATCCAAGGTTTTCTGATAGATCATTGATCATTCTATTTATTTTCCTTTGAGCCTTAGGTATCAAGATACCTAGTTTTATCTTTTTCTTTACTTCCTCATAAGTTCCATATTTTTTCTCTCTCTTATCCACAGGTTTAGCTAGTAGGGATTTAAATTGTTGTGATGTTGTGTCAATATCAATTTCATAGCCCATCAATTGTAACCAGATAGTCCTTGGTTCAATAGCTTTAACAATACATGTGTCGATATCAACTTCAAAACATATGGTATCTCAATGATCTTCTACTAACTGAGGTGGAATCCTACATTTCTTATGCATCCTTGCTTGAAACTTAGTAAAATATTCATTCATCACAACATGAAAGGTATCTACTAAACTCTAGATGTAGTCATTAATCTGATAGATAGTGTGTGCTAAGAGAAGCACCTTCATAGGGTTAGTATGACAAATAAATGAATAAATCAAATAAATTACCACAAAGAGTAAGCCATTTAAGGAAATAATTGACAATTAAGCACTCTATGTGTTAGCCCTTTTTCTAGTATCTTCAAGGGATTGAAAGATTTTACATGTGTTTGAGAGAGGTTAGGTTTTATCTCGCTCAAGGGTTTTGAAAATTGTCAAGTTTATGTTTTAAACCCTACCTATGACCTTTTTTCATGTTACTTTTTTATGCCACTTAAGTCTTTTTCTTGCACATGGTCTTTTCTTTTGTTCGCTAAATCACCCAATGTTCAAATGTTGATAAGTAGTATCTAGAGATCTAGTGACTAAAGAACATTACATGGTATTCACTAATTCTCTAGGTTTCGAGCAGTTAAGTGTAAATGTCTAGTGACCTAGTGAATGTGGCTGTTGCTTATTCTCTTGACCTTGGAGGTTAATGGCCCAGCATCTAGCGACCTAGCGAACAAGCTTTTAATCAAATAAGTTATTGTGTCACCTATTCTCCTGATGTAGTAGTCAAATCCCAGATGATTTAGCAACTTACTGATCACTGTGGATCATGATCAAGATCAACGGTTGACGATTTCACCTCATGTTTTAACTGGAGTCAAGAAAATGAATCTGGTGACTTGGCGAATAAGGATTATCACATCTTCTCAAAGTCCAACTAGAGTTAAGAAAAGTGTTTTGAGATCAAGTGAGTGTCTTTGTTTGTGTGATCTCATGATTATACAAGAGCTAAGGCAAAGATCTAGGGAATATGAGTTTCATTCATTCGCGGGTTCTCGTGATTGATCTGTGGTTAATAAAGAAAGCTATAAAGTATGAGAATGAGTCATTCGCATGATCTCTTGATCAAACCTTAGGTCAAGAAAGGTTTTCATGACCATGTAAATTCTTCATTCACATGATCTCATGATGAGGCATGGATTAAGGCCAAGGATTTTGAGATTCAATATCAGTCGATGATGAGTTTTAGGATTGGACAACGGTCGATGAGACCTCAGTTAATGAAGTACTAAGTACATGGAATTAATGCCTTTGAGTCGTAAGTAGTAAAGCTTTTCTCATGTGGAAGGGCCATGTGACAAGCTGGAAAAGCCATTCAGTCATCTAATCATAGCACCAATGAGGTTTTTTTGTTTGTCATCAAGGGTTTTTCTTTTTGAGTAAATAAAATAGTGTTTATTGCTTGTCACCTTTTATGAGAATTAATTGCAACCTGTCAACTTCCCATGTTTTGAATGGCCTTGGTTTGAGCTTGGTTTCATGTAGGATTGAATGTTGAGATGACTAAGAAGGGATTTTCTTATATTTTGATCATTGCCACACATTTATTGCTCAATGATATATTGGCACGATGCTTGTAGTCTTATGCTCATAAGTTTGCAGAGAAGATAAATTGCAAAGTTGAATTGTTGCAGTGAGCTATTCGCAAGGAAGATAATTTTTAGAAGGAGGCACTTGTAGGGTGAGAAATCATGAGTCAACCTGAAGCCAACCATGCATCATCTAGTGAAGGGGTATGAGGGAAAGGTGGTGATCAAAAGGGGAAGCTAAATTATTCAGAGGAGTTTGTCTAGCTGCTTTAGGGATCAACACATAGCAGAAAGGTTAGTGATGAAAATTTTGTTGATTCCTTAGCCAATTGTAGGGACCCCATTACCATAGATGTTTCAGGCTGCCACCTTTTTAATTACTTTTATAGTAATAGAGATAAGCCTATCCCATTATGCAATGCATGGAAGTTAGGACTAGGAAAATTGGTAGCTCTTGATGTTTCCCTTGATGTGGATTTGCTAATTGAGCTAGCTAGAAATTATGATCCTGTCTCCAAAACAATTTAGAGAAGTGATAGGCTAGCTTTGGTTACCCTTGATAGAGGGTCTTTTATGAAAGCTTTTAATGTATACTCTGCGTCTTCAACTGAGATTGACCTGGGAGAGAAAGAAAAGTATAACAAGCAAATGTCACTTGTAAGGTCTCAGGTTGCCCATAACATACCAAAAATAGGAAGATACACACCCTCACTCCATGATTTTATGAAGAACCCCTTTGATCTCCAGTCTCTAAATTTTTATATGAAGTATTATGCCTATGGGTTGTGTCAAGTCTTGGAAGTTGATGGGGATAAATGATGGAGATTTGCCAGTAGGTCAGTACTGACTGTATGTTTGTCATTGATGGCAACATATGGAAAGTAGCATGTGTGGAAGTCTTATGTAGTAAGTTTTCTATATATGATACATGGACATGATACAAACATGATATCATGGGTGTAGAGGTTAACTATTAGTACAGACAGTTATATAGTAGCTTGTGTTAGTAGTGTTCCTGGCAGAGTTACAGACAATGTTCTGTATATGGCTGTTCGTACAGTTGTCTTGTGGGCATGCACCCTTTGATATATGTTGTAGACATTTTAGTGATGTTAAGTTCATAGACACATGGTTTGATGATGAATGCAAGTGAAGTTATGCAATCGCTATTCGCTAGTAGTAGTTTCTCGTGTTTGTTCATCAGAGATGACAGAGATTTTATTGGTTCTTGAGTTGCACCTATCTTTGGGGTATGTGCCCTTGGATTTAATCTTAGAGATGAGTTATTGATGTTTGGTTAAGAGCACATGAGTTAATTCATCTTGTGGAGAAAGATACAATTGTTTTGGTAGAGCCGACAATGTGTAGCATGCGTCTACATTATCTTATTTGGATAGGTCCCAGAATATGTTGCGTGCATAGTAGAGCCAACATAATGTTTATTGGATTTTGTTATGGTTTCTCTATTATGATTTCAAGGTGGTTCTAATAGGCTGACTTGATTATATCATTTAGAAGAAAGATATTTATAGGTAGTCATTTGTGATTGTTGTAGTTTGGTTCATGGTTGATTAAGCAGAGCAGAGTAGAGTGTGCAAAGTGTTGAGCCATCAGAAGAAGGTCTATGTGACCGAGTAAAGTATTTGTGCTATACATTGGAACTAATCTAGACAGTAGGTCAAAGTGAAGTTCACCAAGATCCAGATATAGTGTGTATCTGTTATTCATAAGGTTGTAGCCTTTGCCCATTTGAGCAGTGAGCTCTCGGATAGTGTGTCCTCTCCCCTAACAAGGATAATTTTAAAAGACTCCTAATAGGGTCCAACCCTTGACCAGGTCTACTATACTTAATATATTGTAAAGCTACTCCTAACAGGGTAAAGGATCTTCTAACAAGAATCATTATATACTAGTACAAAATATTAGTGGGTATCAAGTCCCACTAGGGTTTTTACCTATTTGGGTTTCCCCATAACCAAAATATTGGTGTTTTGTTCATGTGTTCTTTCATTGTTTTTATGGTTTATGTTTAAGTATACTTAATTGGATAAAGAATTGAATATTGTAGATAACTAAGTCACCCCACCCTTCTCAATTATCTCTTGAGACTATTCCTAATAATTGGTATCAGAGCCAAGTGCCACGGAGAGAAATTTTAATAGATTGAGGTTGATTAGATGGCATACTTCAAGAAAGAGAGTCATAATTTTGATGGAGAGAATTATCTTAATTGGAAGAACAAGATGGTGACCCATTTGTAGTGCATTGGTTTTGAAGTTTTTAATGTAACTATCAAAGCAATCAAGATCCCTACCCTAGAAGACCTTGGAAAGGATGATGCTACTGAAACACAAAAGGAATTGTTTCATTAGAATTCTATTGCCAAAGAAGCCCTTATCAGCACCCTATCAGATAGTGAGTTTTTAGAAATAAAGAAGGTAGACACTGCCAACAAGATATGGAAGTACCTAGCAGACATATTTGAAGGAGACAAGCAAGCAAAGGATGCACACAGAAAGACATGGAAGAAAAGATACAATGCATTAGAGATGCTACCTAAAGAAAAAATTAGAGCTTATAATCAAAGGATCAATGAAGTAGTTGCTGGAATCAGGAACAATGGTGGAGAGATCTTAGAGGAAGATATTATGGACAAGTTGATGACTACTCTCACTCCAGAATATGAAAGAAAGATCAATATCCTTGATGAGACCATGCAACTTACATCTAATTTCAAGAGAGAGACCTTGATCAACAAGATCTTAGCTTTTGAGATTTGAAGATTGAAGTCAGAACCTAAAAGTGAGACAGCCTTCAAAGCAACAGTTCATGGTAAGAAATCTGCAAACACTTCTAGTAATTTTGATGATGATGATGAAGAGAAAACTCTAAATGATTTTATTTCTATGATTGCTAAAAGAGAAAAGAAAGGAAAAGGAAAATATGAGGTCAATTTCCATTTAAGTGTTTTTCATGTAATAAGATCGGTCAATTTGCATCTAAGTGTCCTACTAGAGCTAGAAAGTTATAAAAGGATTACAAGCCTAAGTACTCTTTAAAGGAATGTTACTTTGCTAGAGATGGAGTTTTAGATGATGAATCTGGTGAAGAAGAAATTGGATTCATTTCTATTGTAGACAAAATGAATAGTAACTCAGTTCCTAAAGATGAAAAAGTGAATCAAGAGCTAGCATTAATTTCCCAAGCAGATATAAGGACAGACTGGATAGGTGATAAAGGAATATTTGTTCATCTAGACAAATACAATGGTGGTATGGTTAGATTTGGAGATAACACTCCTAAACCAATAGTTGGTAGAGGAGCCATCACTTTGGATGGAAATAATTGTATTGAAGATGTTCTCTATGTTGATGGTTTGAAACATAACCTTCTCAGTGTTGGATAGTTACTTGGAAAAGGATATCAATTAGAGTTTAAAGATGAAAAATGCATTATTAAAAACAAGGATGGTGTTATGATTGCATCAGGCTCAAAGACAAGAGGTAATGTTTTTCAAGTCAATTTAGAAGCAAGTTGTTTTGTTGCTAAAGTTGATGATAGTTGGTTGCGGCATAAAAGACTATGTCATATCAATTTTGATAACATAGTGAAGATAAGCAATGTTAAGGCAGTAAGAGATCTACCTAGCATAGCAAAGCTAGTTGATACTATATGTAGGGAATGTGTGATGGGAAAGCATGTGAGGAATTCATTCAGAAGCAAGCACAACTTAGTAGAGAACAAGTTGGATCTGATTCATACAAACCTATGTGGACAAACTCAAACAAGATCATATTATGGTGAAAGGTATTTCATTTTGTTTGTTGATGATTATTCTATAATGATGTGGGTTGCATTCTTGAAAGATAAGTCAGAAGCATTTGATAAGTTCAAAATATTCAAAGCTAAGGTTGAGAATGAATCTAGATTAAAGATAAAATGTTTGAGATCGGATAGAGGAGGAGAATTCACCTCTGATAGATTTTATGAGTACTATGAAGAACATGGTATAAAAAGATAGTTAAGTGCACCTAGAACACCTCAGCAAAATGGGATTGCAGAGAGAAGGAATAGGATCATTCTTGAGACAACATGCACCATCATGATTGAAGAAAAAGTTGCACACACCTATTCAAGAGATGTGGTCAATACAATAGTCTACACCATCAAAAGAATTCAATTGAGGCTTGGCGCTAACAAAACACCTCATGAGCTATGGTTTGGTAATGTTCCCATAGTAGAATACTTTAGAATCTTTAGAAGCAAGTGCTACATCAAGAGAGATGAAGCAGTAGACAAGTTTGATGCAAGAAGCGATGAAGGTATTTTCCTTGGTTACTCTACTAAAAGTAAATCTTATAGATGTTTCAATTTAAGATTGAAAAAGATCATTGAAAGTGCTCATGTTAAGATTGATGAAAAGTTTATGGTTCAAGAAAGATATCATGATTACTCACCCATGATTGAATAAGAACCCAAACCCTCTTTAAGTGAGATTGTTATTAAAGAAATGTTTGACAATATTGATGTGCTATTCAATGACCTTGAGACTAGTGAGGAAGAAACTCCTAAGGTTGATGAGTCAGTATCAACTAAAGCTCCAAAGTTTACATCTAGAAACCATTCCAAGAAAGACATCATTGGAGATCAGAGCGACAAAGTCTTAACAAGATCACAAGCAAAGAACTCAGCTAACAGTGAAGCGGTATGTTTATTATCTCAGATTGAACCTTTAAGTGTTGAAGATGCTTGTAATGATTTAGATTGGCATGATGCTATGAAAGAAGAACTTGATCAGATTATTAAGAATGACACTTGGGAACTAGTCCCAAGACCTAGTGATAAGAATGTGATTGGTAAAAAGTGGATATTTAGAAATAAGATGAATGAAGATGGTACAGTAGTAAGAAACAAAGCAAGATTAGTATGTAAAGGATATGCGCAAAGAGAAGGCATTGATTATTCAAACACATTTGCACCTATGAGTAGATTAGAAGCTATTAAATTATTTCTAGCTTATGCTACAGTCAAAAACTTCAAATTTTATCAAATGGATGTCAAGTCAACATTCTTGAATGGAGATTTGAAAGAAGAATACATTGAGCAACCTAAAGGATTCACCTTATCAGACAGACCTGATATGTTATGCAGATTGAAGAAGGCCCTCTATGGACTTAAGCAAGCCCCTAGAGCATGGTATGAGAGACTAGATGGATACTTAACAAAGATTGGATTCAAGAAAGGAGAAGAAAAAATTAATCTATTCATTAGAGAGACATCTGAAGGTTTTTTACTTGTGTCCATATTTTTTGATGACATTATCTTTGGAGGTAATGACAAACTTTGTGCTAAATTTGCTAAGGAAATATAGAATGAATTTGAGATGAGTATGATTGGTCCAATCAAATAATTTTTAGGATTGAATGTGTAGTAGATAGAGAAAGGTATATTCATTAATCAGTCTATGTATGTGAAAGAAATTTTAAAGAAATTCAAGATGGATGATTGAAAACTAGTAGGGACACCTATGATTACTGGATGCAAGCTTACAAAGGAAGATGACTCACCAGTAGTTGATATAACATTGTACAAGTCTATGATTGGAAAACTGATTTATCTTACTCAGACTAGATGACATATTTTAAATGTAGTTGGCATAGTTGTAAGATTTGTAGCAGAGCCTAAACAAAGTCACCTCATGGCAATAAAAATGATATTCAGATACTTGCAAGGCACTATAGAGTATAGTCTATGCTATCCTAATTTAGAAAATGTTGAGCTTCATGTGTACACTGATGCATATTGGGTAGGATGTGTTGATGACAAAAAGAGTACATCAGGAGGAGAAGTGTTTCTTGGTGATAGAATTGTCACTTGGACAAGGAAGAAACAAAATTGTATCTCTCAGTCAACAGTAGAAGTGGAGTATGTTGCAACAGCCTTGAATTGTTCTACAATTATTTGGATCAAGCAGATGACAAATGATTTTGGAATTTAGATTGATTATCCTATTGTTATTCAGTGTGATAACACTAGCACTATCAATATGTCAAAGAACCCTATGATGCATGCAAAGACAAACCACATTGAGATCAAGTATCACTTCCTAAGAGAGAAAGTGGTAGAGAAAAAAGTTAAGTTGGACTATGTGAATACTAAAGATCAGTTGGTAGACACATTCACAAAGCCCTTGTCTAAGGATACTTTTGAGTATCTCAGAGGGAATTTGGGAGTAATTCCCTTCCCTGATTCTTCTTAGAAGGAAGAAGGAATGGCATCAGTCCTTAGGGACTGATGAAAAGTTGACTACTCTACCTCAAGAGTAGTACCGATGCTTAAAATGAATGGTGCCCTTTGCCATTGATGTCAAAGGGGGAGTAGTATATAGAGTCATGAAAAATAGGAGTAATATACTTAGGGGGAGTAGTATTCAATTGTGATAGCAGTTCAGTTGAGGAAATGGAGAATGTTGGAAAATATTGTAGTAGATGGAGGATTCATCTTTAGGGGAGTTTTGAAGATAAAATGGAGAATGTTATAAAATAAATGTTTTTTTGGGTTGATGGTGGTTTTTTGTTCCACATGTTGCCATCAATGCCAAAGGGGGAGATTGTTGGAGATTTGCCAGCAGGCTAGTACTGACTGTATGTTTATCATTGATGACAAAATATGGAAAGTAGCATGCGTGGAAGTCTTATGTAGTAAGATTTTTGTATATGATGCATGGACATGATATCAAAATGATATCATGGGCACAGAGGTTAACTATTAGTATAGATAGTTATATAGTAGCTTGTGTCAACAGTGTTCCTGGCAGAGTTACAGGTAGTGTTCTATGTATGGTTGTTCATACAATTCTCTTGTGGGCATGCACCCTTGGATATATGTTGTAGACATGTTAGTGATGTTAAGTTCATGGATGCATGTCTGATGATGAACACAAGTGAAGTTATATAGTCGCTATTCACCAGTAGTAGTTTCCTATGTTTGTTCAACAAAGTCAAAAAATATTTTATTGGTTCTTGAGTTGCACCTATCTTTGGGGTATGCACCCTTGGAGTTAAGCTTAGAGATGAGTTATTGATGTTTGGTTAAGAGTGCATGAGTTAATTCATCTTATGGAGAAAGATACAATTGTTTTGTTACAGTCGACAGTGTGTAGTGTGTGTCTACATTATCTTATTTGGATAGGTCCCAGAATATGTTGCGTGCATAGTAGAGCCAACAAAATGTTTATTGGAGTTTTTTATGGTTTCTCTATTATGATTTCAAGGTGGTTCTAATAGGCCATCTTGATTATATCATTTAGAGGAAAGATATTTATAAGCAGTCATTTGTGATTGTTGTAGTGTGGTTCATGGTTGATTAAGCAGAGCAGAGCAGAGTGTGCGAAGTGTTGAGACATCAGAAGAAGGTCTATGTGACCAAGTAAAGTATTTGTGCTATACATTGGAATTGATCCAGATAGTAGGTCAAAGCGTAGTTCACCAAGATCTAGATATAGTGTGTATCTGTTATTCAAAAGGTTGTAGCCTTCACCCATTTGAGTAGTGAGCTCTTGAATAGTGCATCCTCTCCCCTAACAGGGACAATTGTAAAAGACTCCTAATAGGGTTTGACCCTCGACCAGGTCATATATTGTAAAGCTACTCCTATCAGGGTAAAGGATCTTCTAACAAGGATCATTATACACTAGTATAGAATATTAGTGGGTATCAAGTCCCACCGGGGTTTTTACCTAGTTGGGTTTCCCCATTACCAAAATATTGGTGTTGTGTTCATGTGTTCTTTCATTGTGTTTATGCTTTATGTTTAAATATACTTAATTGGATAAAGAATTGAATCTTGTAGATAATTGATTCACCCCCCCCCCCCCTCTCTGTTATCTCTTGGGACTATTCCTAACAATAAAGAGAAGTTGCCCATAGATTTAATGATGATCATACTAGATATGTAGAGTCATCATTCTAACACTGATTATGATTATATTTAGTATGTTATTGATAGAATGCATGAGGGCCGAATTTCACTTATGGATAAAAGTAAGCCTTCAAAGTTCAAGCATTATTCTCTGTTAATGCATTTGATTATTTTCTTTAATCTTGATTGCCTGGATTGGAATATGCTAAAGCCAAGGAAGGTAGGAAAATTTGGACCAAACCCAATACAATTTTGGGTGAGGGTTTAGAATTGCACTTCAAGTGAGTGTGATTTTAATGTTTTCCAAAACTAGATAGCTTATCCACTTCTGAGTATGATGGGGAAAAATGTCTTGAGGCTATCAATAAAGGTTCTTAGACTTCTGAGGCCTAAAAAATATGTGGACAAGTGGCTCGATGATCACAATTGGGGAGATTTCTACTTGTGTGACAATTTCACCATTATCAAGGTTTATAGTTGTCCACTGGCCCCTCATGTTCTTCCAAGATATGTACCACTAAGGATTGCACTAATGGAATTTGTATGGAAACTGATGTGGACAGATAAATAGATTTTATCTCCACATAGGAAGGGGACTTTCACCCCTAGGGTTTTCGAGATCACAGATTTCACAATTGGGAAGAGAGCCCCGCCTCAGGTGTATGGGTGGCTGAATTATTTTTTGATGCCTGCTAGATTATTTAGGTATGTTGATCCTAAGGGATTTATCAAGAATGCCAGAAAAATTCTTATCCTTGGCATTGGAACTATCAAAGAGCATGAGGGTTGTGATGCAAAGGACATCATTAGAAACATCCTGGATGAAAATGAGATCAGTTTAAGATTGGATAAAATCCAAGATTTGTTGGAACAGGAAGCCAACCTGAAGAAACACTACAACATTTGGGGTCAAATTTTGACACTAATTTGTGATGTCACTACAATTTGTGTTTTTCTTTTTCTTTTGCAAGTGCCCTTGACGGTGTCGTAATAGGGATGATATCATCGTAATTGTGACACCCATTTGGCTATAAACAAAAAGAAAAGAAAAGAAAGTGTCATTTATAATTTGTGAATTCGAAGCGCTGCCATGAAGATGACACTACACTTTTGCATGGCATGAAGAGGGCCTTCAAGTTTGGCATGCATAATCAAAGAGGCTGACACTTTGTGGGAAGAGGGCACTGGCACTTGAGGTAGGTATTCGAGCATTGTCTTCTCATTAAATCAATTTTAGTGGCATTGTTTACATCTTAACATTATTAATAGTGGCATTGTTTGCATCTTAGCATTTGGAATGCTCGATGACCTGTGAGCGTTGAGAGCTAGGGCATCATTGCTATTACCTTCAAGGCATTGTGTGAAGTGTTTGATCTATCTTTATTTGTTTTGTTATTGATATTCACTATGTGTGTACTCCTCATTTATGATCATTTCAAGAGGAAATGTCTTGATGGTTCACGGGCTGCAAGCTAGGGCATGATACATTGTTCATGAGCTCACTATTTAATACTAGCATTGTTTACATCTTTTCATTTGGAATGCTTGATGACTTGCGAGCTTTGAGAGCTAGGGCATCGTTGTTATTACCTTCAAGGCATTATGTGAAGTGTTTGATCTCTCTTTATTTGTTTTTTAATTGTGTTAAAATGACATCACCACTATTCAAATGTAAGAATGGATAGATGTGTGGGGGAAATATGAGATCTACTCCCAAATCCAAATTCCCAAGAGAGAGATCCAATTTGATCAACCAAGAGGTTAATGCACAACCAAATCAATCTATGAAGAATATGAAGGAGAGAGAAAAACCCTATATTTCCCTATAAAGAAGTTATGCTTGAAATATAAAATAATTGAAATACAAATACTAACCTTGAATTAGGGCAGATCTGGAAAATTATGATTTCTGATGTCTGTGCGTACTTTTGGGCAATTCTGCAACTTGTTCCAAACTAGAAATGTCGAGATGAAGAAAACCCAAAAATCTTTTTCCATGGTGAGCTCAGGTCGACTTTGACCCTCATAAAAGGTCAAAGGCTAGATTCTTTATTTGAAGGTCAATTTTGACTTTGTTTGTAGATCTCAGAAGTTCACCGAAAAGGGTATCCAAATCTGCTCTCAAATCCAAAATCCTACACCTGTACCTACAAGAAAATGAGGGTATTTTTTGTATGGGGGGTTTGCCTTGGTCAAACCCCAATTTAGGAATTAACCTTGAAATTGAATTGAAATGTAGTATGCATAAACAAAGTAATTGAAACAAATCACCTCACTTATGTTGAAGTCCTTGTAGAGGTTTCAAATCCCCAAGTCCATAAGTAGGAATGCTTCAATGGATATAGAATGAATGTAGGATGTCTCGAATCAATGGCATTTGATCTTCAACACCAATCTTGACTTGATATTTTCATATGAGAAGGATTGAATGAATGTAGAAGGATGGATCTTCAAGGGGGCTCCAAAGAGATTGAATCCTTCAATGGCTAACAATGGATCTCCTTGATGGATGAATGCTTGAACACTTGAATGCTTGAAGGCTTTCTTGAACTTGAGAGCTTGAGAGATTGCAATTAATTGATTATGGCTGGAGAAAATGATAGAGGAAGGCCTCCTTTTATAGTGAACTAGGGAAAAATCCTCTAGAGGGGCCACCTTAGAGAATTAAATCCCAATTAGGTCCTAACCTTTATAAAATATACCTAGATTAAATGAAATTTAAGGATTTACCATTTTGAAACCCTAAATGGCCAACCCAGAGGCGGGAAAACAAATATCCCTGAAACCCGATACCCAGAAATCAAGGAATTTTGGAATTTGAAAGAGGGGGGAAAAATCAAGCTTGGAACTGACCTAGTTAGGATCAAGCTCAATTCTAACCTAGTTAGGATCAACCTTGATTTTGACCCTGTGGGACCAGATCCAACTAGAAGCAGGACAAGGGGTCCTGAGGATGCTCGGAGACCTAGAAATGATACCAGAATGGGATAGAATGCCAGGGATAGGCATAAAATCCTACGATGACTATGATGAATCCTAGGAGGACCTATTTCTAAGTCCTACCTAGAAACTAGAGCCATGGAAGAGGGAAATTAAGGAGAATCCTTGAGATCCTAACCCCAATTTCACCTATAATGAAGTAGAAAGGAAGTGGAAGCTGGGGAGAAAGCCAAATACATGCAAAGACCCAATCAAGGCTCTTAACATGACCCTAGACCACTTACTCAAAGGGCTAAACACTCTTATCATGGAAGTGCTTCTATTTTAAGATGATACATTAAGCCCCCACTTTAGCAAGAGTATGGACTCGATGCAAACTCTTGGTAAAGGAGATCAGAATGAAAAGACAATCTTATCGTAATCTAAGGGACAAAGGGAAACCTTAAGCCCCCAGGGACTCAAGTCTTCATTGACTCCTAGATCACAATAAGAGAGACATCTCTAGAGAGATAAACAAGGTGTGATTACCTCACCCAATGAGAACTTATGTCCCATTGTGAACCACACTATAAAATGACGCAACTGGAAAGATGGAATTGAACGACCTAGTGAATGTGGCTACTCACTAGTCAACCCATCAAGGATTCATCCTTAGAAATATTGTATTCCATAAGAATAAAACCAAAAAACAAAAGAGATCTAGTCTTATGGACACCTCTAACCTTAAGGGATCAAAATATATGTATATTTGAAACTGGAGGGATCAAGAGATCCTAAAATATGAATCCATGCTTTAAGGATTAGTTACTAATCCAAAAAAGGGAGAAAAGTATCTTGAAAAATAATATGTGTGAATAAAAAAAGTGTGTGTGTGCAACAGGTGAGTAGAGTGTATGACCCACATTAAAGTCATTGCTGACACTTTAATAGGAGCAATGGCTTTAACAGAAACATAAACAACTCCACTGATTATGTTTCCACATCGAGATGCCCCCAGATGAAGACAAATCAAGGGAAATATCACAGAAACATATAAAGAACATAGAAGAGATCCACCTACCATGGGGTCAGTATGATCATAAGATAATATATATATGATATTATTGCAAATGAATTGACATCATTCCCCAAGGAAAGTAGAACTATGATCACAAAGGAGGAAAGATCACATAAGATATACAAAGGAGAATCTTTTCAGACCATGACATGGAGACCAAAAAGAATTAGTGCTACCATGTCTTGAATCCAAGTAGATTACACAAGGAAACATTTATGAACAATACCACATTTATGACATAACATTAAACAATGCATAGATGAATAAAGATACATATAGAAGAATTTGAACAATAGTTTTGATTCCTTTATCACCTTGCACCAACTGAGTAACAAGGATCATATAAAAGAATCTAACAACATTTAGCAAAAACATTATAGGAGAGACATAGTACATCAGGAAAACACACAACAAAGCTACCACGAAGGACAAGCCAATCAAGTGTGCTGCCTACTCTCCCCATCTCATTGTATATCATTTAGGGAAGGTGGGTAACTCGCAAGAGGGACCATATCCAACATAGTAGGAATGATAACCAGTTCCAAACAAGGATCCTCTTGAGAATCAAAATGTTTGACACTAGGTGTAAGAATTAATTATGATGAAAGCATATTAGGTAAATCAATGTCAATGTCAATAGTCTCATATTCATCATTAACATCATCAGTATCATCAAGAGTATCTTCCTCATCCAAATTAATCAAAATAGGATCTAAGATATGAATAGAATCATCATAATCATGCATCTTAACATCATTATTAGTAACAACTTTTCCTAACACATCATGCATAGGTGTATTCAAAGAAGGTAGAGATATTTGAGCTTTAGCATGAGCATGACACTTTTTATGATGTTCATTAGTAGATCGATTACATTTTGATTTATTTAAAATAGGTTGAGAACTAGGAGGAACAATCACAGGATCCTTCACAAGTTCTTTAGGAAGATCAATAGGATTATTAACAATAGGAGAAAAAATCATAGGATCTTTGATAGGTTCGGTAGAAGGAACTTGATTAATAGAACTAGAAGCCATAGTTAAAGGAGGTATAGAAGGTGTAGGTAAAAGACCATGATTAAGATCCATAGGAGGTGAGATTAATTCAAGAATCTTATGATGTTTATAAGTTTGATATGCTTGAAAAAGATTATCAGGTCAAGGAGGACATGAATTAGGTAATGAAGCCCAAAAGAAATCAAGAGCAGCACAATCTCTAGGCCTAGAAGGTTGATATATACTATGATTAATCATCTTTATTTCACCATCATGAATGAATTTAAGACATTTATGGATATGTGGAGAAACAACATGCATGGTAGTCAACCAAGGAAAACCTAGCTTAACTTGAAATTGATTAGAAGTAGGAACAACAACAAAGGTAGCGTTCACAATTTTTCCACAGAGTTCAACCAGTAAAGTAATAGAACCAAATGATGGATAAATAAAAGGGATCATTACGAGCTTTAATAGTCTACGAGTAAGTTTCTGAACAATCCTAGTAGCAATGTAAAAGGGACCATTACAAGCTTTAATAGTCTTAGAGTCATCAAAGGTTATCAAAAGTTCCCAAGGTCTTTTATTCTTAGGTTGTTGTCAGGGTTTAGGTTGAGTTTTAGTTTTAGGTTTTGGTCAAGGTTGAGATTGAACTTGAGGTTGAATCTGAGGTTGAGGTTGAGGTTGAGGTGGAGATACAGATTGACCAACATGGTCCACTTGATTAACAACATGATTGAGATCATCCATCTTTGAATCATACACAATTTCCATAGCAGATGGTTGAGCAATGGTATTAGTAGCATGCGTAGATAAAGGATTCGTATAGATTTGAAGGTTCTGATTAGGAGGAGAGACAAATTTGTCCCACTACCATCAAGATTATCAATAGATAAGGCATTAGAGTCAATTAAATCTTGAATCTTATGTTTTAAAGAATAACATCTCTCAGTATCATGACCATTCTAATGATGATATTGACAAAAAGCATTTTGATCAAAAGACTTAGATGCAATTATAGTAGGTAAAAGAGGTCGAATAGGAGGCAAAGTAATCATATTAGTAGTTAAAAACCTATTCATAATAGCATGTAAAGATTCAGAAAGAGGAGTAAACGTACAATTTAAATGAAAAGCAGTGGATGCAGAAGTGGCATTGTGAGATACAATAGCAACTTGATCAGCAACTGCATTCACTTGTTTGTTTATCTTGACATAGTTGTTGAATTTTTGAAATTTGTTTGGATTAGGAGCAGCATCACTTTTATCAACTAGAATAGGAGCCATTGGAGTGTTGCTCTCAAATTGACTCACTTGTAATTGATAATGATGAAGCACTGCACAAAGTTGATGAAAAGAGGTAGATTCAGTAACTAGAATCTTATCTGTAATATCCTTTTGCAAATTAAAAATAAACATACGTTGGATATCAATATCAAGAACAAGATAGGAAATATGACCATGCAAATGCTTCAATCTACCAATAAATTTAGTTAATTTTTCTTTAGAACTTTGTTTACAATGCATCAAATCAGTCAAAGACACTTGCAGGACAATGTTGTTTTGAAATTGTTGAATAAAGGCATTAGCAAGTTGTGGAAAGGAATCAATGGAATAAGGAGGCAAGGAAAAATACCATTGTAAGGCCTTGTCATGAAAGGTTCTAGCAAATAGTTTGGCTAAAATCCTATGGTCATGAGCATAATCACTACAAAGGATTTGGAATGTTTTAACATGATGAACAGGATCTCCTTTTCCATTATAATTCTCAAGACAAGGCATCTCACCTTGCTGAGGAACAAGAGTATGAATAATAGCTTGGGACAAGGGACTTCCCATGTCACATGTAGGAATACTAAACTTGTTTTGAGTTAAGGAAGCAAGTTGTTGTTGTAAGGATGACACGGTTTGAGCCAAACTGATGATTGTTGAATCATTAGAGGAAATAGGAGGAGTACCAACATTAGACACACTAGGTAAAGTGTAAGAAGCTATAGGAATAGAAGACACAATTGGAGGAACACTAGGAACTACAGTTGGAAGTGAATTGGAATAAGTAAAAGGAACATTATGATATGAAGGTTGTGACGTAGGAAGGGACATAGGAGGAACACTCATAGGAATAGAGGGAACCATCATAGTCACCAAAGAAGGAGTATATGTAGGAATACTAGGTAAAGGATTAGAAGGAGGATCAACACTAGTGATAGGAGGAATCAACCCTAAATCTTGAGCTTCTTGAGCTAAAGGTTTAACATTTGAATGGACAAGGTGAGTAATACAACACAAGAGGTTAACACCTTGATCACTATCATGGAGAACTTTCTTAAGAGTCTCTATAGCTTGAATAGAATCTTGATTATGGTTCTCTTAAATAAGCCAATTACCCATTTTATCAAGTTCAGTGGAAAGTTTTTGGACTTGTTCAGGAGGAACTCTTAAAGAATCATCCTCATCATGAGATGAGTGAGAAGAGTTTTTCTCCATTGTAGGATTGGAATCATAAAGAATCAAATTATCATCCAGGATCCTAAGGAAAGGAGAGGAAGATTCAGGATCAAAGGCACCCATGAGTCTATGACTTCTTCTAACCAAAATGTTATAAGTAGGACTAGTGGTAGTCAAGCTCATAAACTAATGTAATGAACTAAACTAAGAACACATAAAGCATGAATATTTTTGTATTTTTGAAATCTAATTAACATGCAAGATCTAACACAAAGGAAAAATTTAATACTAACAAGATAAAAGGAAATCACAATAGGGCATCCAATTCCACAAAAGAAAAGAGAGTAAGCACGTCGGGTTCACCAAAATGAATAGTGTTAAAATGGCATCACCACTATTCAAATGTAAGAATGGTTATATGTGTGGGGGAAATATGAGATCTACTCCCAAATCCAAATTCCCAAGAGAGAGATCCAATTTGATCAACCAAGAGGTTAATGCACAACTGAATCAATCTATGAAGAATATGAAGGAGAGAGAAAAACCCTATCTTTCCCTATAAAGGAGTTATTCGTGAAATCTAAAATAATTGAAATAAAAATACTAACCTTGAATTAGGGTAGATCTGGAAAATGCCAATTTCTAATGTCTATTTGTACTTTTAGGCAATTCTGCAACTTGTTCCAGACTGGAAATGCTGAGATGAAGAAAACCCAAAAATCTTTTTCCAAGGTGAGCTCAGGTCAACTTTGACCCTCATAAAAGGTCAAAGGCTAGATTCTTTATTTGAAGGTCCATTCTGACTTTGTTCATAGATCTCAGAAGTTTATTGAAAAGGGTATCCAAATCCGCTCTTAGATCTGAAATCTTGCACCTGTACCTACAAGAAAATGGGGGTTTTTGTTGTATGGGGGGTTTGCCTTGGTCAAACCCCAATTTAGGAATTAACCTTGAAATTGAATTGAAATGTAGTATGCATAAACAAAGTAACTAAAACAAATCACCTCACTTATGTTGAAGTCCTTGTAGAGGATTCAAATCCTCAAATCCACAAGTAGGAATGCTTCAATGGATATAGAATGAATGTAGGATGTCTCCAATCAATGGCATTTGATCTTCAACACCAATCTTGACTTGATATTTTCATATGAGAAGGCTTGAATGACTGTAGAAGGATGGATCTTCAAGGGGGCTCCAAAGAGATTGAATCCTTCAATGGCTAACAATGGATCTCCTTGATGGATGAATGCTTGAACACTTGAATGCTTGAAGGCTTTCTTGAACTTGAGAGCTTGAGAGATTGCAATTGCTTGATTGTGGATAGAGAAAATGAGAGAGGAAGGCCTCCTTTTATAGTGAACTAGGGAAAAATGCTCTAGAGGGGCCACCTTGGAGAATTAAATCCCAATTAGGTCCTAACCTTTAGAAAATATACCTATATTAAATGCAATTTAAGGATTTACCATTCTGAAACCCAAAATGGCCAACCCGGAGGCTGGAAAACAAATATCCCCGAAACCTGATACCCGGAAATCAAGGAATTTGGGAATTTGAAAGAGGGGGGAAAATTGAGCTTGGAACTAACCTAGTTAGGATCAAGCTCAATTCTAACCTGGTTATGATCAACCTTGATTTTGACCCTGTGGGACCAGATCTAGCCAAAATCAGGACAGGAGGTCTCGGGGAGGCCCGGAGACCTAGAAATGATATCAGAATGAAACAGAATGCCAGGGATAGGCATAAAATCCTATGATGACTATGATGAAGGCTAGGAGGACCTATTTCTAATTCCTACCTAGAAAATAGAGCCATCAAAGAGGGAAATTAAGGAGAATCCTTGAGATCCTAACCCCAATTTCACCTAGAACAAAGCAGAAAAGAAGTGGAAGGCGGGGAGAAAGGAAAATACATGCAAAGATCTGGTCAAGGTGCTTAACATGACCCTAGACCACTTACTTAGATGACTAAATTCTCTTATCATGGAAGTGCTTCCATTTTAAGATGATACAGTTTTGCTATTGATATTCACTATGTGTGTACTCCCCGTTTATGATCATTTCACATCGAAATGTCTTGATGGCTTGCGGGCTGCAAGCTAGGGCATGATACATTATTCATGATCTCACTATTTAATACTGGCATTATTTACATATTTTCATTTGGAATGCTTGACGACTTGTGTGCTTTGAGAGTGAGGGCATCATTTCTATTACCTTCAAGGCATTTTGTGAAGTGTTTGATCTCTCTTTATTTGTTTTGGTGTTGATATTCACTATGTGGTACTCCCCATTTATGGTCATTTCATGAGGAAATGTCTTGATGGCTCACGTGTTGCAAGATAGGGCATCATACATTGTTCATGAGCTCACTATTTAATACTGGCATTGTTCATGAGCTCACTGTTTAATATCTAGCCAGGCCATGTAAATGGTACCAGGCCAACCCAATCAACCCAATGAAATGTGTCATGTTTATCTTTGTCAAATACACTCATTCACCATTTTTTTCTTGTTCTTCACACAAATATTGCATCAAAAGTAATTGTAAACAATGATTCAAAGAAAAAAGAAACAACTACAATAGATCAGACCCCAAAACAATACAGTCAACTACAATAGCTCACAGTATCAATGAATTAAATAGTGTATAAAACAATATATGGTGCACAACAACAAAAAGAATGCAATGACATCAATAACATAGCATGATAAAATTCAATACTCTTAGTCTTTATTCAAATCTATTTGAAACTCCTATCAGCTCATTGTCAAATAGTTAAACCAACAAATGACTTCAAAGGAGGAATTATGAAATATAGTTGTAGGTAGTTATCTCTTCTATAATGAAAATGGTACCAGGCCAACCCAATCAGCCCAACAAAATGTGTCATGTTTATCTTTGTCAAATACACTTCACCATTTTGTTCTTGTTCTTCACACAAATATTGTATCAAAAGTAATTGTAAACAATGATTCAAAGAAAAAAGAAACAACTACAATAGATCAGACCCCAAAAGAGTACAGTCAACTACAATAGCTCATAGTCTCAATGAAATAAATAGTGTATAAAACAATATATGGTGCACAACAACAACAAGCATGCAATGAAAGCAATAACATTGCATGATAAAATTCAATACTCTTATTTTTTATTCAAATCTATTTGAAACTCCTATCAGCTCATTGTCCAATAGTTAAACTAACCTATGACTTCAAAGGAGGAATTATGAAATATAACAAACCTGATTTGGTAGCAAGTCGTAGGATGTCAGTTTGAGTAAAGTGTAAATGTCTAGCGACCTAGTGAATGTCACTATCACTTATTCTCTTGACCTTGGTGGTTAATGTCCCAACATCTAGCGACCCAGTGAACCAGCTTTTAATCAAATAAGTTATTTTGTCTCCTATTCTCCTGATGTAGTGGTCAAATCCTAGATGCTTCAGTGACTTAGCAATCACCATGGATCATGATTAGGATCAACGATCAGTGATTTCACCTAATGTTTTAACTAGAGTCTAGAAAATGAATTTGGTGACTTGGCGAATAACGATTATCACGTCTTCTCAGAGTCCAACTGGAGTTAATAAAAGCATTCTGAGATCAAGTGAGTGTCTTTGTTCATGTGATCTCATTATTATACAAGATTTAAGGCAAAGATCTAGAGAATATGAGTTTAATTCATTCATGGGTTCTCATGATTGATCTGTGGTTAATAAAGAAAGCTAGAAAGTATGAGAATGAGTCATTCGCATGATCTCTTGATCAAACCTTAGGTCAAGAAAGGTTTCTGAAACCACATGAATGCTTCATTCATGTGATCTCATGAAGAGGCATGGGTTAAGGCCAGGGATTTTGAGATTCAATAACAGCTGATGATGAGTTTTAGGATCAGACGATGGTCGATGAGACCTTAGTTAATGAATTACTAAGTACGTGGATTTAACACCTCTGAGTCATAAGCAGTAAAGCTTTTCTCACATGGAAGGACCATGTGACAAGCTAGAAAAGCCATTCAGTCATCTAATCACAATACTAATGAGGGTTTTTTTTCCATCATCAAGGGGTTTTCTTTTTGAGGAAATAAAATAGTGTTTATGCTTGTCACCTTTTTTGAGAATTCATTACAATCTATCAACTTCCCACATTTTGGCTAGCCTTGATTTGAGCTTGGTTTCATGTAGGATTGAATGCTGAGATGACTGAGAAGGGATTTTCTTATATTTTGATCATTTCCATGCATTTATTGCTCAATGATATATTGGCACAATGATTACAGTCTTATGCTCATAATTTTGCAAAGAAGATAAATTATGAAGTTGAATTGTTGTAGTGAGTTATTCGCAAGGAAGGTAATTTGCAAAAGGAGGCACTTGTAGGGTGAGAAATCATGAGTCAGCCTGAAGCCAGCCATGCATCATCTAGTGAAGGGGTATGAGGGTAGGGTGGTGATCAAAAGGGGAAGCTGAATTATTTAGAGGATTTTCTCTAGCTGCTTCAGGGATCAACACAGAACATAAAGGTTAGTGATTAAACTTTTGTTGATTCCTTATCCAATTGTAGGGACCCCATTACCCCATATGTTTCAGGCTACCACCCTTTTAATTAATTTTATAGTAATAGAGATAAGCCTATCCTAGTATATAATGCATGGAAGTTAGGACTAGGAAAATTGGTAGCTCCTGATGTTTTCCTTGATGTGGATTTGCTAATTGAGCTAGCTAGAAATTATGATCATGTCTACAAAACAATTTGGAGAAGTGATAGGTCAGCTTTGGTTACCCTGGATAGAGGGTATTTTATGAAATCTTTTAATGTATACTCTGCCTCTTCAACTGAGATTGAACTGGGAAGAGAGAAAGAAAATTATAACAAGAAAATGTCACTTGTAAGGTCTCAAGTTTCCCATCACATACCAAAAAAAGGAAGATACACACCCTCACTCCCTGATAATATGAAGGCCCCCTTTGATTTTTAGTCTCTAAATTTTTATATGAAGTATTCTACCTATGGGTTGTGTCGGGTCTTAGGAGTTGATGGGGATAAAGAGAATATGCCCATAGATTTAATGATGATCATAATAGATATGCAGAGTCATCATTCTAACACTGATTATGATTATATTCAGTATGTTATTGATACAATGCGTGAGCACCTAATTTCACTTATGGATAAAAGTAAGCCTTCAAAGTTCATGCATTATTCTCTGTTAATGAATTTGATTATTTTCTTTAATCTTCATTACCTAGATTTGAATATGCTGAAGCCAAGGAAGGTAGGAAAATTTGGACCAAACCTAGTACAATTTTGGGTGAGGGTTTGGAATTGCACTTCAAGTGAGTGTGATTTTAATGTTTTCTAGAACTGGATAGCTTATCCACTTTTGAGTATGATGGGGAATAATGTCATGAGGCTATCAATAAAGGTTCTTAGACTTTTGAGGCCTAAACAATATGTGGACAAGTGGCCTAGTGATCACAATTGGGGAGATTTCTACTTGTGTGACAATTTCACCATTATCAGGGTTTATGGTTGTCCACTGGCCCCTCATGTTCTTCCCAAATATGTACCCTCGAGGATTGCACTAATGGAATTTGTATGGAAACTCATGTGGATAGATAAAGATATTTTATCTCCACATAGGAATGGGACTTTCACCCATAGGGTTTTCAAGATCACAGATTTCACAATTGGAAAGAGAGCCTTGCCTCAGGTGTCTGGGTGGTTGAATTATTTTTTGATGCTTGCTAGATTATTTAGGTATGTTGATCCTGAGGGATTTATCAAGAATGCTAGATAGATTCTTGTCCTTGGCATTGGAACTATCAAAGAGCATGAGGGTTTTGATGTAGAGGACACCATTAGAAACATCATGGATGAAAATGAGATTAGTTTAAGATTGGATAAAATCCAAGATTTTTTGGAACATGAAGCCAACTTGAAGAAAGAAAAGATCCCATTCAGTGGTTTTTTCCCTGAATTGTCATATATTGAAAGAATTGATGGGATGATTCAACATTTTGATACCTTGAGTAGGAAATTGGACTCTCAGTTGGTCACCAAAGAAAGGGCTGATAGGGGATACTCATCTTTTGAATCTGAGTCTAATGGCCATAGCTCATATGAGGATGATATCCCACCTTAGAATATGATAGAGTTACCACAAGAGTAGGGGATTAACTTATCAGAGATTGAAGATGTACATGAGCCTCCACAAAAGAAATAAAGGATTGAGGAGGGTGAGACCTCAAAGGCTCCGACTACAAGGAAATGGAGAGACATGACCTTTGCCTTGATTGCAGGTGGTATGTCTTATCACCATTAGCTAAGAAAGAACATAAGATAAGAAAAGAAGGTGCGTACACAAGAGAAGGTTGCGCTGCCTCTGCTGATGTGCCAAGATGAATGGGAGATACTTTAAGAAGAGCTCATAAAGAATGATGAATTCATTAAGAGTGATGAATTCAAAAATTTCTTGATTTGGAAGAAGCAACTGGCATTTGCTAAATAAGGAGATAAAGATGGAGAGCCAGATAATGAAGCTCTATAGGCCTTAACCACATATGATCCAACATCAGAGTAGATAATGGTAGAGGAGGCTAGAAAATTGGTGAGATCAAATGGAATGCTCCTAGTTCCAGGATGGGATTTGACCTCAACTTTTATAATTGATTAGATAAGACAATAGCCACAGGGGAGCTTGTCTTATGAAGCTCAAATTGGAGAGATGATTAGAGGTTGTGGTTATGATCCTAGGTCTCAAACATTATCAATGTGGTCTCTGGATCCAAGAACACAGAAGCCCTCCCTAGTTAGTATTGAGGATAAAATGGAAGGAAACAAGATTATATGGACTGTTCAAAACACTAGTGATCTTGAGATCTTGAAGGCAGTGACTCATTTCACTCTTTTGAATGAGGCCAAGACTGCTTAATTGTCTGACAGATATGGGAGACTATATGAGGACTTCGTTAAGTTAGCTAGGGATAGGGAGGAAAAGCTTGTGAAAATAAAAGCACTTGAAGATGAATTGGAGGTTGTGAAAGGAAAGCTTGAAGAGGCATCAAGGGTTACTCTTCCTCTTGCTGAAGTTGTTAAAATTGCTGAAGTCACAATAGCTGAGGTCCCTAAGGTGGCAACAAATGAGTTAGGAAAAGAAACAATAAGATTTTCTTTAACTACCTTGATTGAGGTTTTGAAACATAGGTTTGAGAAGATCAAGGAAAAAATGGACTCAGTACATGATTCATTTACTATGTTGCAAAAGTGAATATGGATGTTAATGATGTTATGGCTATTTTGGAGCCATTATTTAGCTTATGGTCTGGCAGGAGTGTTGGTCCATTTTCCTATCAATGCAAAATCTTTTGAAAATGGCCCATTTCCTTGCAAGTTTTCTTGAAGTGTCCTACCCTGTGTTCTTCATTGTGTCACCTTGCTCCAGTTCAAATCACACGTGCTGAATCACAAATTCCAAAAAGTTATTCAAGTTTTAAGGTCTGCAGGAAACAAATTTTAGAATCCACCATAGTGTCAAAAACCAACAATGTTTTTGAAAATCCTATGTGTTTTCGATCATTCGCCATTGTGAAAACCTTGGATGTTTTTGATCTTTCACCCAAAAACCTATGTTTTTTCGACCTTGCATTTCTTCTCTTCTGTCACCAATCCTTGTTCGTTAGTCTTAATTGTGCAAGTGCAATGGTTGGTGGGGCCAGATTCTTCAAGTGGTAGAGGGAGGAGATCGACAGTCGGCGTATGAGCATAAGGAATATTCCATGCTCATGAGATCATGCACCAGCCATTGATCTTGTTTTTTTTAGGCATTTCTTTGGTGGTGGTCCTGATGTCAAAAAGGGAGTGAAGGTGCATGTTTTGATTGGTTGTTGCATGATCGCATGTCAAAAATTTCTAACATGCGACCATGTGACTAGTTGACATCTATCGCTTAGGGCCCATTGGTGGATAAGTGCAGTGGGACCTGTCTGCTCGGTGGCACTAATGTGTCAATTTTCTATTGGTTGCCTATGATGAGTTGGATTTCATGTTAGTGGGGCCCAGTGTCAGAGATTTAAGATCTACGGTCGGCATGTGATCACATGGAATATTCTCACCCCATGCGATCATGCACCCACCGTTTGATTGGATGCTGATGGGTTTGTTCGCAGTGGGACCATTTGGGCTGAGGTGTTGTCACTTGATCTGATGAGCTAGGTGATGATTTGGACTTGTCAGTGAGCCTAGTATTTCTTTGGCGGAATGACAATGCAGGGAGATCTACGGTTGCCGCATGATCATGAGGAATATTCCTCCCCTTTGTGATCATGTGACCACCGTCTGATCTTCCCAAAAGGTAAGGATTTTCTCGGTGGTGGGTCCAATGTTAGGTGTTGTGGAGAAGGAAGCTTTTCATTGGTCAATGGGTTTGTGACAAGGCATGCGGCAAGGTAAAGGGGGTGAGGTGGCAATCTTGTTGCCTTGTCGCATGATCGCAAGGGCCATCTTTTGCCCATGCGATCATGCGATAAGGGTGTCACATTGGCAAGTAGCGGCAGTGGTTATGCTGGCAGTTAAGGTTTGTGCGTTGTCCCATGTTCACATAGCCCATCTCCATGCTATGCAATCATGCGACAACTGTTGTATGTTGCTGTTGTGGAGTTAACCCAAGGTGTCTAGATGGGTTAAAAACATAAAGCCCACAAAGTATGAAGATCTAACGGTGGGGATATAAAGTTGATCCTAGTTCACTGCTGGCACTGTAAGATTGACCATTGCTCTTCAAATTCAAATTTTCTAAGGGGTTTGCAGTGACAAGAAGTACTGGTTTAAATGGCTTTTCTGGCAGATTTTCTTGCTGGTTTGATGGTGGTAGGTGTTGTGATCTGGCCCGAGGGTCTATGCAGTTGATTACAGAGGTTGTTTTGTACCTGATGGAGTGTGGTTTTGTGCTCAAGGTGTATTGGTAGGTGGCCCATTTGACTGGTTTTAATGGCATTCCTTGGTGTACTATGCTGAGCTCATAGATTTTCATGATTTCTAATCTGCTAGAGATTTGTTTTCTCTAGGTTGCTTATGTTTCCTGCCCCTACAGTAAATTTCTTGATCATTTCAGTTGGTCTAGTGTTTGTAACCCTGGCCCTAGTCACTCTAAGCTTATTGCAATCTCTTTGAGATTCCCAAGGTGGCTAGTGGTATAAATTTTTTATTTTTTGACTGTGTAAGGGTTCCATTCTGTTTGGTTCTTGTGGGAAGTAGTAAACTCTATCACATTGTAGGAGGCTGAATAGAATTTCTTTGCATCTTTTGCAGGTTATTGAAGTGGTAGTTTCATTTTCTGGTATAGACATGTACATGATTCATCAAACTTAATACAATGGTTTCAAGCTTTCAAGTCTCTCCTTGGTGTCAGTCTTATGAGTTTTGGATTTTCTAGTCCATTACATTGGGTTGCCTCTGTATATGTTCTAGTCTTTAGTTCTTGATCTAGGATCAAGTGAAAGATACTTTGGATAGGGCATAGATTCATTAGATTCATCTATAGAAGGATCTTATAAGTAGTGGATGGGTTGGAATAGTTGTATTTATGGCTTTGAGTCTTTGATAGTAGTTGGTTCATGTTCTATATTTGTTTTTTGAGTGCTTCCCAATGGATAATGGAACTAATCAAGGGCTAGTATATTTAGTTGAGTCCAATGTTTGATGGGTTTTGGCTATTTCCTGCATCTTTATATATCAATACCATTTTCATGTTGGTGGTAGTAGTAGGAGTTCCTCTCTAGTCTTCAGACTCATTCTGTGCAAATAGGGCTGTTTGTATATGAATTGGCTTCATTGGGGTATAGGTTACCTAAAGGGGTTTGAAGGCCATTCCACACTAATCTCTCTGTAGGCCTTTTATTCACCAAAAGGATGGCATGAGTGTGCAGATAAGGCAATACCCACCTAAGTGAATGTGGAGCTCAAAGAAGAAGGAGGATTTCTCTCTATCCTCATCAATTGGAATGTTTTTCTTGTCAAGCTTGAGTGCCTAACCTATGATTCAAGCCCAACCATTTGATTCAAGTTTGGTCCTACAAGAAAAAGCTCCAACAAGGAGTACACTTTTTAAAAGACTTGGGGTGTTAAAGCCACATAGGCTTGACCTTGCTGATTTTGTTTTGGAAATGGGAGAGAAGATAGCACTCATTAGTTCTACATGGGGATTCTTCAAGGGAAGGGCTAGCCAAATCAAAGCAAAACTCAACATGTTTGGCCCAGACTTCAGTAAATACTTGCCACCCATTCATAAGGGTGATGGAGACATCATAGGCATAGGGGAGTGGAAGTTAGGAATGGATCAGTTGATAACCAACCCAAATGCCTTCCAAAATAGTGATGGTACTTTGGACATCACTAAGTTCAATAACATCCTTGATGATATTTTCAAAGTGGAGAATGATTGCTCTAGGTTCTGTGTAGAAGTTAGAGCTATAACTGATGCCAAGTGGAATAGACTGATGTAGATAGTACAAGAATTGAAAGTGTATACCTGGCCCATTGAAGAAATAGTTGCTGCATGGGATGATAGTACAGAGCTCAAAAGAAAAGGTTGCACATTTGATGATTTGGACACATTGGAGGAGGAGTAGGTAGCAACTGGCACCTGATCATTGAGCATAGGGAGTATAGTCATTATGAAAAGGATAGTGTAACTTAGCCGGTTGAGGTGGTCACTTTCCATGTAACAACCTAAGGGACTATTCTAAATATTTTTAGACAAAGGTGCCATTTGCTAAAGATACCAATTGAAGAAAAGAATATTTTTCCAGTCCCTATCAGTGGAAATCAGTCTAGTGAATTGCTATAAATACTTGAGAGTTTCTTTTTGTAAAAGGTTGATGTTAGAAATATAGAAATCAGTCTTGAAGTAGAAGATAAGTTTTTGGCCTTTAAGTTTTGGTTCAAGCATTTTTCCATTATCAATGTATTGATATAGAAAAGATCAATGAAAATATGATTGAAATCCTTTTCGCAAACTCTGTATGTCTTTCTATTTTAAATCTTGAGTTCTTGTATGTTAATTTTACAAAGTGAAATTAATGTATGGCTTGCAAAGTTAGCTGTGAATGTACCTATTAGTTCTCTTTCCAGCAAAGGGGTAAATCTTTTAGGGTATTTTTAGAAGAATTTATAGTTTTAGTAGGAATTTGATGTCCAGATGTGCAGATGAGATGAACAATTTGTAATGCATTTATTTTGGATCCCAAGAGTATTTTATTTGTGTTTTCTCTTGATGTGTATTGATTGATGACTATGTTGCCCATTGAATAAGACACTGGCCTATTCTTGTAGGTATCTATTCAACATCAAACAAATCTAAATTGATAAAATATTTTAAGATAAATGAAAATGGTTTGTGCCAAGTGATATAAATTATTTTTTGATTCCTTTTCAAGAAGTGAATCCAAGGTATACCCACCTGAGCATCTTTGGCTCAAAGTGTAGAAGGATCATTAGCTTAATCCTTATTAATTGGTCCTTTTCCTTGTAGATCTAAGTTGGGTTTTAAGAGTCAGTAACATTAGGTTGTGAAATATATGAACTATCGGCAAGTGGAAAGAAATGGAGCCAACACTATGGATCTCTATTTAGGGATGCTAATGCAAAGCTCTCAGCAAGCTTCCATTAGTGACAGTCCTAAAGTGATAATGAATGATAAAAAGTGCTAAAAGATTAATTACAAATGAAATTATACCTATTTAGCTCTAAATTTTCCTGTCTAGCTATAAATTGCAAGAGAATGAATGCTATTCTCATATTTATGGATGAATATTGATTGAATTATGCCTTTCTTTTATAGATTTTGGCAAGGGTAGGGGGTGTGGTTGATTTGATCATGATTAGGTGAGGGTTAAGTCTATAGTTCCACCTTTGGAGACCATTTAAATATTTTGTCCTCAAAGCTTGGGACCAAAGGACAAAATGAGTGGACAAGATGCATTCTCCAAGTGAGTGGATAAGATTTGATTTAGGCTTGATCCATGTGAGCTCAATCCTTAAATCCTATTGGTTGATGAATTTTCCTCCCATTTGGTGGTTGAGGGAAAATAGGATTTAATTAATTGAATTTAATTATTATCTTTAGCCATGTGTACCCCTTGAATGGGTTGATTTGATTTAAATGAACTATGTAATTAATTAGATTAATTACATAATTGATTGGTTTATCATGCTTTATTTGATTTAAATTGAATTTGTGACTTTTGATTTTTAATTAAATTGAATTGAGACTTGATTTGAATTTTGATTTGATAATAGCTTGATTTGATTTAATTGCTTTGATTTTTGCCTTAGTTATTCACTAGATTTATCTTGTCCAATTTTAGGTGATTACAAATGCCCCTCTTTGAGTTGACATGTGAAGCGTGTCGATTCAAAGAATGTCCTGATTCTATTGATGTGAAGTCCTGATTCCATTGATGGTCGATTCTAATGTTGGGTATAAGATGCATATTCTAATGAAGTTTGATTGATTTGACATCCTGATGGTCGATTCGATGATGAATTATTTGATACGGAACCTATTTCAATCTAATTTGATGTTTGATGCCTCTTTCGATTGATAAGGGAAAAATTTTCTGATAAAATATTACACTTTGATTTGATGGTCATGCCCCTGATTTGATGAAACTGATGTCATTCTTGATTACCTGAGTGTATGCCCCCTCAGAAATGAAATGAAATCTGATAGTTGTTTGAAAAATATGACAGTTTAGTTCAATTTTTCATTAATTAAGTCAATTTGTAATGAATTTTGATTTCATTTCCAATGAAGAATTTGCATTTGTTTGATGAGAAATGCCCCTGATTTGGTAGAATTGGTGAAAAATTTGGGTCCTTGGTCATTTTTTGGTCAAAGATGCCTTTTTTAGGTCAAAATGACCTATATATAGGGGTAAAAAGTCATTTTTACTATTCATTTTCACTCTCCATTTTGACTTTTCTTCTCTGAGCCTTCTGAGCTTTTCATCATGGTTATCCTGATTCGTGAGCACTGGTTTGAGCAAGGGCATCAATATCTGCAACCACTTGGCTATGGACCTATGGTATGTACCCCGTTAAATTGCTTTGTCAATTTGATGAATTTAATTTGAAAAAAAATGAATTTTTCTAGGAAAAACCCTCTTTTTTTCATTTTTCAAATTAAATTTCACTTTTAATCATTTCTCTAGTGTGTACAAGTTTATTTTAGAGCTTTTGCAATTTTCCACAATGCTTCCACAATTTTAAATTGTGCATACACATGTAGCAATTAGGGCCCTTTTTTCCTTTAACTTTTTTTCTGGCGGGTACAAAATTATGTGCACTTTTGATATTTTAAATAGCACGTACAAGTAATTCTTTTAGCACGTACAAGATGTTGTAGCATGTATACCTTATAACATCACTTTTAATTTTTTAAATAGCATGAACACCATTTAAAATTGTGCTTTTTCCTTTTAGTGCTTTTAATCATTTTAATAGCATTTTTACCTTGTTTCGTATAAAATGCCCATTATGAAGTCATTTTTTCAAACTGTCCCATGTCATCAATGAGTCGATTGGCTGAGATAACAAACCTGATTTGGTAGAGATAAAAAACCTAATTTTGTCCTCTCTCAATAGAATTAGGCAAATTGATTATGGTTTGATAATTTTTAAATGTTTGATTGACTTAGGATGATACAAAAGATATTGGTTTCAAATATTGATGTGATTTAAACTTTCTTTTTGCAGGTCAAGCTTAAGTCACTCACCATCATAGGTCTGTATCCATTACCATTCGAGATGATTGATGACTTGAGTGGTGTAGATTGTCAACTCATTGGAAGATGCGGTCTCTCTTTCTTACTCATCCTACCTAGATTCTGAGTGAATTGAGGACTCATCAGAACTATGGAAAAGAGGTAGCACTCTGACCATAATACATTCCATTTGCCTATGGGAGAGATGACCATTACTCCCAAGGATTTATATTTAATCCTTCGTATCTCCACTCATGGAGAGTTGGTGTATTATGATTAAGTATATGATGGTACAACCTGTAGGTTTTAGGATCCTACTATTGGTGATGATCATATCTAGTGGGCGTAGTTCCCTTCTTTCCCGGTTCTTCTTGCGGTGTTGGGCACTCTAATTGGCGGCTTCCTTGTTCCTGATTATCGAGGGCATAGTTTTGCAGTTGGATGGGGACACATCCTTGATTGGGGCACTTGTGTTCTTGCATAGTTATATCATGAGCTTCATCATGTAGAATACCATCGCGGGGTTACTCTGTCTGCAGGGGTTATTTTACTTCAGTTGTGGACCTGAGAGCACATCCCAATGACAAGACCTATTTCTATGAGGCATCGTGATCCTGGGTGGCCTTTTGCATGGATGTATGAGGGTACTGGCATCAAATCATTGATGATGTAGACTAGGTCGTATGGTGACCATGCATTGGATGTGAGGCATGGCAAGAGGATGCATTTGATGTTCCTTTCATGTGCACACCTAGGTGGATGATAGGGCACACTCCCCTTATTATTGAGAGATTAGATGCTTCCTTTGGGTATTATGATAGTATGGTCATACATAGGGGATGCCACAGGGATTGGTGATGTATGCTTAGGTACACGTGGAGAGGTCACTATGGGGAGCCATAGATTGACTATAAGATGACTTGCTAGGAGGTACTATAGCTTGGTCACCTACCTTTGGATATGAGAGATCATGTCATAGATGTTGGCATGACTAATGTGTTGGAAAAATGGTTAGTGCACCCCTCAAGATTTGTGACATGGCTTAACCACCTCCTATGTCTTCTATAAGTCTAGTGGTTGTATCAGGCATTAATAGGTTGATCTTTTGGTGCAACAGAAACCACTACTTGTAAAAAGTGGTATCATAGCTTGGTCACAGGTTTCAATCCCCTTGAGTAACGTTGAGGGGGAGATTATTGGCAAAATGGTCAGTGCTCCCCTCATGATTCATGACATGGCTTAACCGCCTCCTGTGTCTTCTATAAGTCTAGTGGTTGTATTGGGCATTAATAGGTCAATATTTTGGTGCAACAACTGCCACTACTTGTAACATGATGACTATGCTGATTGGGTCACTCAAAACCCATTTCCAAGATTTACAAATCTGACAGAGCGTGTGCTAGGCATAGAGGAGGATTCAGATGACAATGGTGGGGATGGGGGAGGAGGTGGCGGTGGTAGGAGATGGGATCATCAAGGAAAAATAGGTCATCAAGAAAGTAGAGGAGGCTGATTTATGATCCCAGTGATTGTTGTTGCACCTATTCCTCCTAGGGGTGGTGTTCATATGAGGGGTGGTCAACCTAGAGTTTGAGGTGCTGGTGTGGACAGGGTGTTACATCAGGTTGTTTTGGATCCTATAGCTAGATGGGGCCATCATAGGGTCTGATATCATAGACAAGTGGATGCTCAAGTAGTTGCTAATGTGGATGCTCAGGCTGCACAAATTTTGCTAGATCAGGCATAGGGTATTCCAGCACAGGCTCCTCCTCCACAGGTTATTCCACAAGCTCCTCTCATATAGGCTCCTGCTTCTTCTTTGATGCCATCTTCTTCATTTCTTCCATCTTCTTCTTCTTTCCTTTCATATTTTTCCATTTCATCATCTTCCATTCCATCTTCTTCTACGACTCCTCCACCGACTCCTCCTAGATAGGTTCTAGCTCAAAGTCTTGCACCAGCCTTAGCCTTAGATGTCAGATCATTGTAGTTTGAGATGTTACAGATGAGACAATAGGTTACTCAGCTGAGTTTGATGATGTAGACCTTCATGGCTGCTATGAGTCATCATGGTTTACAGGCTAGTTCTAGCAGACCTCCTGATAGTGACCGTGGTCCTAATGATACTGCCGGTGGTTTTGCTAGTTGATTTATGTTGAGCTGATATATGTTCTTTATTTAATGATGTACATGATGACCTATTTTTGATCTTGAGACATTGGACTCTATTTTTATTCTCTGATTCATTTATGTTCTTTATGTTAGGCATTGATACTTTGATACTTTGATGGACTTTGATTTCCCGATGTTTATTTCTTTGATGTTGATACCATGGACTTTGATACTTAGTTAATAGATTTACTTTATGTGATGTCATGATGTGTTGGACTTCATTTTTTTATGTGTTTTACTATGACATGCAAATATATATGATTATATCTTCTATATGCTTTGTTTCATGCTTATCTAGATATGATTGATGAGATGGATGCACATGTTCTATTTATGCTTAAATGGTTGTCTTATGTATGACATAAAATAGGTGAATGTATGCGATATGGATTTAACTGATTTATGATGATTTATGATGTTTTATAGATGCAAATGATACAGAAATGTGTTACATGATAATGTGATGATTTAATGACTAATGTGATGTCATGGTACTTAAGGATATATGGATGTAAATGATATGGATATATAATGAATATGTAAATGTAATGGATTTATGCAAACTATAATGGATAAATGGTATGCAAATGTGATGCAAAATGTGGTGTAACTAGATGATACCATGAATGAATATGGATATTTTAATGATTAATGATTTACATGGCCCTAAATTTTATATGTTATATGGATGCATGATGTTGATGAATGTAAATGCAATGATATTTAATGTATGATGAATGTAAATGTAATGATTTTTTTTAATGAATGGATTTAGATGAATGATGTAATGTGTAATTTTTTTGAATGAACTAAATGACATGCAACTAATGATTAACTAATGTTTATTTTAATGAAATGATTTAATGGATGTAATGAATGTTATCTAATGAATTATAATCATAAATGAGCTTAATGGTTGAATATGAATGATTTCTTAATACGAATGCACCCTAAGTGAGATGGATCTTTAAAAATGAATGCAAACTAATGCAATGTCACCTAATGAACCTTAAATTAAATGGTGTAAACTAATGCAATTAACTTTAGTAAAATTGATGCAAGCTAAATGTGGTGAACTTAATTGAATTCTAGGGAGAATTCCTAAATGAATGCAAGATTACCTGAATCTAACAAATGTAAGTGAACTAATGTAATGCACCCTTGTTTTTTATTTTTTTATTTCCAACACACTTGATCACATATATGTTAGAAATGGGGAATACTGAGAGGAGGGGGGTGAATCAGTATTCTACAAACTTTTACTTTTTCCCAATTATGGATATAATAGATTAACTTGATCCTTGCAAAACAAAGTAAAATAAATAACATGCATAGCAATAAAGAAAATTAACTCATAACACATTATTTGTTCTCAAGGAAACCCTGGCCAAGGGAAAACCCCGGTGGGGATGATACCCACAAGTGATCCACTAATCAAAGTCTCCTATTAAGGATGTTGACCCTGTTAGGAGCCTATTACATGCATATAGTGTCTCAGTCCTGATTAAGGGACTCTAGGCCTTGTTTGAAGCCTCAACCCTGCTAAGAGTTGGTAGTACACATAGAATGAATACAAGATGAGCTCACTGCCCAAACATGTAATGAACAATGATTTCTGATTACAAAAAGGATAAGGCATATAACCTTTCACTGCTACCAAATAGCTTTCCTATTCTGATCTCTTTCTTCGCTTGCATATACAAAGTCTGCTTGCTTGAATTTTACAATTTAAAACTTTGCATTAATATCTTTTACATGTATATTTCACACTTCTTGTACGTTCGCATTACATATGTCTTACATTTATACAAGTTATTAAGAATAATAACTTTTACAGTCGGCTTTAAAAAACATAAAGCACTTTACAAAATACATATTAACTTTTGTTAACCAAGGGTTATCATCTAGGATGTTGTCCCTTATATGATTAAGTTATTATTTTGATAAAAAAAATCCCTTAACTATTATACTCATTCTATCTTATTTCTTTATCCTGTCGGCTTCAACTCTGTCTTCAATAATTCTATAATAACTTCTTCCATACATGTTGTACAGACTTATCCTTCCAGATGAATCTTCAATATACATAAAAGTATCCATGTTCAAGTGCACAAGCACTAAACTTACTTCTATCAACATCGCTATCCAAAACTATCTTTGGTTAGACTTAGAAGATATTGCTTATACTTAGACAATTTTTACTCTACGCTCTATCATAACTGCTTGCTATCATGTGCGGTCTTTATACAGATTATTTGTTTCCATAATGACAACAACAAGATACCTAACTCAACTGAATTTCCAACAATCTACCCCTTTTTCATTGGTGGCAACATATGAGAAAATTGTCTAAGTCATACAAAACTTAATCTTCAAAATTGTGGCCATAACAAAAAAAATATATCTTCACTATCCTTATATCTCCAAATATCTTTTATATCATCTATACTCCCCATAGGAATATACTTCCATACTATATATCTATATATCATACTCAATTTTCTGCTATCACTCCCCCTTTGACAACAATGACAAAAAGGGTGTCAAAATTGTGTAACAAAATGTTTACCTTTGAATGAACAAGATTGCAAAGCCGGTAGACTTGCAACACAATTTGCAAAATTTACTTTTAATATTTCTATATGCTTCTCCCATGCCTTCTTAATAGTGTCTGTAACACTAAGGAGTGCACATAAACCATATGATGCAATCTCACATGCATGAAGGTTTGCATAGTTCAATTTTTCATAACATGTCTTGGATGACAGACATTCTTCAAATTGAGCTTTAATGATGCTTATCTTGATTGAAATGTGTTCTCTTAGTAGAGAAAATCTTCTTAATTTATTTTCTTTATCTTCATTAAGAATTCTTATCTCATCATACATTTTACTAATTTTCTTCTCAAGATTAGAAATCTTCATATTCAAATTAGCTAAGAGATTTTCTGTTGTCTGAATTTATGCTTCCTTTGCTTTTATCTTCTCTATCAAGTTTCATACATGATTCTCTATTTTTTACACTGAATATACAAGGCTTTACCTCTATCCAAATTCCTTCTAAGTTCCTTGATACATACATCTAGATTATTAATATCATTTCTGATATTTTGAATTATATCTTGAAATATTTTGGCCTCATAGGCTGCTTGAGCCTTTATTGTATCTATGTCTGATAAGTTGGTGAATTCATTGTCAAATGCTTTTACAACTTCCTTAGCTTTTACTTGTGGATCTACCTTTGATATCTAGCTAGTTACAACACTTTGCAACTTTTCTGTCACTTCAAGCAATGCTTCTTCAAGGATTTTCACTTTCTTATTTTTACCAATAATTTTGTTTAAGGATGAGATCAACTCTTTCTGATCATCATCATCAACTTCTTTTCTAAGATTTGCAAAAATAGATTCTAGCTGTGGTTTCTCTGTTGCTATCTCAGGAGTGGAACTGATTTCTGCTTGACCTTGTGTTCCTTCCTGTCCTGCAATCTTTGTGTTTATTTGAATCTCTTCTTTTTCTTTCTCTTCTTCTCTTGATTTCTTTCTTTGTTCCTCTGCAACTGACATGTCTTGTTCCTCCATAGATGAATTGTCAACAATATTTTCAAGGTTGCTAAATAGATTGTCATCACTGTCCAGTGTGATATGTGTTCCTTCCACATTCATTGATTCATTTGCAATGTTGATTAATAGTGGTGGAGAGGGACTTTTCTAGTGCTCAGCTTCCAAAGCTTGATCTGTTGCACTTGAGTGCTTACTAACACATGTGGTCATTACCCTTAAAACTGCCTTTTCAGTTTCCTTGTTAATTTCATCATAATTTCCTCCCATAATCAAGATTGAACCTTTTTGTTCTTAAGTGAGTACTAAGATCTTTCATTATTTCCTTGAAATGGTCTTCATCTTTAATATCACAGAGCTTTCTCACAAAATTTTCTCTAATCTTATTGTCCTCTTCAACTGCTCTCTTCTTTCTGTTCACCAATTTCTCAAACAATTCATTAGGTATCTTCTCTTGAATACTGTCAAACTTCTTATCTACTAAAATCATATGCTTGACAACTGCATTTTCTAAGTTTAATCTTTCTGAAAAATTATATAACTCATAGTACTTATTCATCTTATAAAAATCTCCATTGTTAATGATTTGAGCATTCACTTTATCTATCTTTGCTTTCCATTTTATCTTGTTGACTTCAGTATCTTCATCATCTTTTATTTCAGATATTTTTCTTTGTAGTGGGGTATGTGCAAGATCATGAGGGGCCAAACTATGCCCTTAAGTGGCAATGAAAAATCATCAAATCAGGGTTAGTCAACTTGAGGTGAAAATTTCAACTAGTTATGAACCTAATATCAAAAAGTTGTAAGAATAGAATCTATAGAAAATTGAATTTAGTTTCTAAACTACTAGGCCTTTTTTGAGAAAAAGTTAGTATGATTGGTGAAAAGTATAGATTTCAATGCAGCAGTACAAAAATTTCAGGAAAAAAATAAGAAGTAGGTGTATGTCTAACCTCCTTAATCATAATCAAATGATAATATTTTATTATAAGATTTAATATATAAGTAGTAGACTCATGCTTGGATGTGACGCATATTTTTTTGTAATTTTATTCCAAAAAAAAATTAATTATGAATTTTTTGGTACAACATTTTCAGAATTAAGAAACTCCCGTGTCTGACCACCTTAACTCATTCAAAACTTTACAAAATTCAATTTTTTTTATTTTTTTCCTTATAGTAGGTGAAGCATAGAATGTGACGCATTTTTTGGATTTCAAAAATGTTATACCGTCTGAAATTTATAGTCATTTTTCAATCAGTATATAAATCAGCACTTTAGAGGTAGCTCAATTAGAAAATAACTAATAATTACTTACCGAATTCAAAATTTGACAACAATTATATCAATAGAAAGTAGATAATCTCCTTAAGATACCCTTTTCATTTTATCAAATTTGGGTGAAAAAAAAGTCGTTAGCTACATTGTTAAAGTTTTGAACTGACATCACCACTTTTTGGCCCCTCATGATCTTGCACATACCCAGTGGGGTAACTATAGTTTTATGTCTTTTTCCTAGTCCACTTGCCATTTCCTTTACCCTTTTACCTAGTGGAGTGGTGGAAGTTCTTGTTGATTTCCTTGTTTCCTATTCCTTTTCAACTTTTACCACTTTCTCTATGTTCTGAATATTTCCAATCTAATCTGCAATTGATGATAGGGGTGGAATAGACAAAACTTATTTCTATCCAATGTCTCTTATTGTTGTTGTAGTCTATTTTACAATTAGGAATTCATGTTTTGTCATTCCTATATCCTTAAGAATTTTCTTAATAGTGCTTTCCATTCTCTTCTTTGATAAATTTTTCTCATCATAAGTCCCAAATCTAGAGTTGTTTACATCTAACTTGCTTTTAAGAAATCTACTTGCATACTCTTCTACTTCAACTTCTAAAATTTCATATCCAAGATGATCTATGAATTCTACTCTAGGTTCAACTACTTCAACAAAGGTAAAATCAGTGTCAACGATAAAGCATATTTCATCTTTGTACTTCTCTACTATAGCCTGTGGAATCCTTGATCTTTTCTTCTTCAAGTTCTGAAATGTTTTGATTACCAAGGTTGCACTCTCATTAACCTTGTCTATAGGGTATCTCAGATACACCTTCTTGATTCTATCCATAGTGGTCCTGTTATCATTCCAGTCTTCTCCAATAGTAAATGGGAATCTTCTTGAAGCAAATGGAAAAACATGTACTTGATGAGAGATGAGAATCTAAAATGAGAGTTTTTAGTCTTCTTTATCTTCTCAAGATTCTCAAATAACTGAATTCTCAAAATTTCACACATATCTACTTGTACTTTCTATACACACATCAAATAAGCTACATGAATCATACCAGCCGCCATGTCATCTTCTCTAGAGTTAGCACAAAACTTGGATGTTAAGATCTTGCACAAATATCTAACATCATCTTGTAGTATCTTGCTGATTACAATTCCTCTACCATTGTAGGATGACTTAGTGTTGTCCAATACTATCTTCTTTACATTCTTCTCATTAAAAGGTATAGCTCTAGATTTTGATAAACCTGTTACTTCATGAATTAGGTCTATTGTTATATCTATTGTTCTATCATCTAATCAAAATTTCCCATTGTGAATTCTGCTTAGAATGATTTTGGTGCATTCATCATTATTGAATTCATTATGTAGTGAATACTTCACGATTTCATTTTCTTTCAGATGTTCAAACCCTACTTTCAATGACATATCCTGATTGTATAATTTCTCATATTCTTTAGTCAAATCACTTTAACTGAGGGTTTCAAGTTTGCATCCGAAATAACCTTTAACATTTTCTGAATGCAAAACTCCATGTGGTATGGATGATAATGCAACACTAGGGTCTTCTCCTAAGGGTTCTACTGGTTCCCTTTTGAGTTTAGGTCTAATTGTATCTCTTATGTTGTGAATAAATGAAACATCCATATCTTTTGAAAATGCTCTAACTTTCTGATAGATTTTCTCAGTAAAATACCTCAATTTCACAATTTAGGGCTTTGCGTAGATTTGACACAAAATTCTTTCAGCAAATCTTGCAAACTGCTTTCAATCACTACTATATTGATATCCTTATCGCTTGTAGTCACTTTAATGATCAAACAATATTGATCATAAGCTTTTAACCTTCCAATCTTTCAAGATTCTAACTTCGCATTCAATTCTTTTGTTGCTTCTTTCCAAAAGTTGTTCCTGCTTTCCTGCAAGACTTCACACTTCTTGCGAACTCGCATACATTCATATTAGCTCATGCACTCTTAACCATAGTATTAATACATCACATACTACCTAACATTAATTGTGCAAGACTCAATTCATTCTACACTAGTTTCTACATTATCCTCAGTTCCTACTCTAATGCATTCTTTTATGAATTAAGTACTTTGAGATGGGTTAGGAAGAGATTCACACTTACTATCGGATACTTTGTCTGTCTGATTATCTTGTGTACTAAATGTGTCTCATTGATCTATACCTTTAACAAACTTCACTTCTTCTGAATTACTACAACATCCTCTTTGACTGTTGCTTACATTCACATTTCTTCTTGTATAGTTCCTATTGTTGGGATTTCCTATGTTGTTCATTCTACAAAATCTTGTTGTATGACCAGATTTGTTACATATCTGACAAACTATTGCATTGTTTCCATATCTCGGTCCTGTTTGACTAATTTGTGATATGCAATTCCTAGCAATGTGTCCAATCTTGTTGCATCTATAAAGCATAACTCTATTTCTTTTGTTCATATCTTCAATAGGTCTCTTATCTACATGGTTAGTATCTCTAAACATTCTACTACTATTACTATCATTAGATCTAGGCTTCTTACATTCAATAGCTCTATGTCCAAAACCATGACAATTATAACAATAACCATTAAGAGGTTTGAATTGCTTACCTATGTAATCTTTCTTCATATGACCAAAAGTATTACATGCAAAACATCTACCTTTAAATTCTCTCCATGTAGCTTTAGGTGGTTCTTCTTCTATAGGTGGATTAGGTATGTCTTCAGATTTGTTAGCTTCATCAGATTTCTTTTCATTTATGATTTCAAAAACTTTCAGATCTGGTTCCTTGCTTTCTTCACTTACCTTTGATGAGGTAAATCCAAGACCAGTTTTATCATAAAATGGATTTTGATAAGACATTTGTTCATCAATCTTCTCACTGGTGGAATATAGTCTCTCAAGATGTTGCTTAGACTAAGTCAGTTCTCCTTTCACAATTTTATTATACTTTTCAAGTTCAACATGTTGTAATTTGGTTTTCTCAAGTTCAGATGTCACTTTACAAAGTTTAGACTTTAGATCTTCATTTTTAGATTTTAGATTTGATTCATTCTTGTTGTTTCCATCTTTCAAACTTAACTTCAAATTTACTATCTTTAATTCATGTTTAAGGATATCCTTTTCTTTTTCTACATTTTCGTCACAATCTTCAATTTGAATTGTAGATTCCTTCTTTGGTTTCAGTTCTTCTAGCTTATATTTCAGCTTCTCAATGAGGTTCTTTGCATCATCATATTTTCCTTTCAGAATATCTCTTTCTTTAGTAAGCATATCAATATGTTTAAGAGCTCCTTCAAGATTCTTTTGTAGTTGATCCATATCCAAAGAGATCTTACTCAAGCTGCTAGGCTTTCTTTGAATGATTCTTTTCTGAGTAACTAAGCGCTGATACCAATTGTTAGAAATAGGGAATACTAAGAGGGGGGGTGAATCAGTACTCTAAAAACTTTTACTTTTTCCCAATTATGGATATAAAAAATTAACTTGATACTTGCAAAACAAAGTAAACTAAATAGCATGCATAGCAATAAAGCAAATGAACCCATAACACATTATTTGTTCTCGAGGAAACTCTGGCAAAGGGAAAAGCCCAGTGGGGATGATACTCATAAGTGATCCACTAATCAAAAGTATCTCGTTAAGGATGTTGACCCTGTTAGGAGCCTATTACATGCATATAGTGTCTTAGTCTTGATTAAGGGACTCTAGGCCTTGTTAGAATCCTCAACCTTGCTAAGATTTGGTAGTACACATAGAATGAATACAAGATGAGCTCACTACCCAAACATGTAATGAACAGTGATTTCTAATTACAAAAAGGATAAGGTATATAACCTTTCATTGCTGCCGATTAGCTTTCCTATTACGATCTCTTTCTTCGCTTTCATATTACAAAGTCTTCTTGCTTGACTTTTATAATTTACAACTTTTCATTAATATCATTTACATGTATATGTCACACTTCTTGTACCTTCACATTACATATGTCTTACATTTATACAAGTTAAATTAAGAATAATAACTTTTACTGTTGGCTTTACAAAACATAAAGCACTTTAAAAAATACATATTAACTCATGTTGCCCAAGGGTTAACATCTAGGATGTCATCCCTTATATGATTAAGTTATTATTTTGATAAAAAAAATAATCCCTTAACTATTATACTCATTTTGTCTTCTTTCTTTATCCTGTCAACTTCAACTCTGTCTTCGATAATTTTGTAATAACGTCTTCCGTACATGTCATAAAGACTTGTGCTTCTAGATGAGTCTTCAATATACATCAAAGTATCCATGTTCAAGTGCACAAGCATTGAACTTACTTTTATCAACATCTCTATCCAAAACTATCTCTGGTTAGACTTAGAAAATACTACTTATACTGAGACAATTTTTACTCTGCACTCTGTCATAACTACTTGCTATCATGTGCAGTCTTTATACATATTATATGTTGCCATAATGAAAACAACTAGATATCTAACTTAGCCAAATTTCCAACAATATAGTTTTTGATGTTCCTTTGATTTTTTATTTAACTCCACCCCGTTTCTATTTTCCTCTTGCAATTTTGTTTTTATGCTAAGAAAGGAAAATACTTTAAATGCATTTAATCTAAGATGTATGCAACTAACTGTCACTATTCAAAAATTTGGAGCTTATATTGATCATTGAGCAGTTTTTGAAATTTGAAATTAGTACAATCATCACTAATTCAACTATGATGATATGAATACCTTTTCCACCTCTTACATTTCTTTCCTATCCTTTGGTATGACTATCACTGATTGAAGTCAATCATGAGAGTATGAATACTAATTTTTTTAGATTCTATGTTGCAAGTGGATTTCGGTATTATGATATTTAACATCAAAATATCCAAGGTATCCGTTTGCATAAATAAAAAAAGATCTTAGTTTCATCATATGTACAAGTCCTTGATGATTCTTTGATGATCATGTCCTTAGACAAATAATACATACTTTAAAACTTTGATCTTAAGATAGTCATTCAAAAATCAATAAAATATCATGCTTTCATCCTTGCTTATCTAGTTTAAAAACTTTCATCAATTCGCTAGAAAGACATGATTTCATCAATCAAGTCAACACTTTAGAAATTTTTTTGCATTGTTTCTCAAATCCATATTTCAAGTGTAGTTCCATCCATTTCATATTTTTAATCCTGATAAAGATAAGGTCTTCATGAGATCTTGGATTTTAATTTTCTGTTTGGTTCAAATTGGATTAGAGTTAGGATTTGATTGAGTGTTTCACTTGTGTTTTGATGAATTGATTTGGTGTCTAATTGAAGTTTACTTTTGATGAATCCATCCTCCTTTAGATTAGATCACCCCCAGTTTGATATGATTATGTTTGTGGGACTTAGGACAATTAGTAGATTAGGTGACCAAATCCTTAGGTACTTGTAAATGCAACTGTGGGCTTTTATTATGCAATATATACAAATGTTGGTGAAGTCAATATTTACAATGATGACTGCTAGGTATGCAAATGACTTGGACTTTCAATGGCGCATGTTTACCAGGTTTTCATTGATTGAATGGATTTGCTTTCTTTTTCTATTTTTCAAGCTTTGTTTTCTTCTTTTTTTTTTGCTACCAAGGCGCCTATTTGCTAGGTTTTCACCAAGGCACTTTTTCTCTTTTCTGATTTTTTTGTATTTTCTCTTTTTCATTTTTTTCTTTCCATATCATCAAGGCACCTATTTTCTAGGTTTTCACCAAGACAACATCTTTTTGAGGATCATTTTTTAATGTTTTTGGCTTTCTTCATGCTGAATTTTCCACTATTTTTTATCTTTTATGTATTTCTGATTTGTTTTCTCTTTTCTTCTTTTCAATGTTTTTGGTAATTTTCAGATCTCTTTTGACTATATACAATCAATAGGATGCTATCCATCTGAATTTTTGATACTCTTTTTCTTTATACCCTTTCATCTACTTCATATGTAGAACCTTTTTAGATGAATGCTCTTGATATGTTCTTTTAATTCTTCTCCATCACAATCAGCTAATTTATAGGTGCCTATCCCAAAAGACAAAGTGATCAGAAAAGGTCTTAACTAGTTTGCTTCCCATTTTCCTTTCTTGTCTCTGTCTGCTTGATTCTTGGGATTTTTTTGCAAAACTAAGTCACCTATTTGAAATGCCATTGACTTGATATGCTTGTTATAGGTCTTTAACATTTGGTTATGATACACTTTCAAATGATTGAAGGCTCATTGATGGTTTTCATCTAGCAGTTCTAGTTCATGTAATCTAGCAACCCAATAATCTTCTTCACTTATCAAACCATGTAGAGATAATCTTAAAGATTGAATTTATACCTCCAAAGGTAAAATTGCTTCTGCTCCAAAGACTAAGGAGAATGGTGTAGCTCCTGTTGGCATTATGATACTTATCCTATAAGCCCATAAGGTTGGGTTATTTTTATATTCCAATCTCTACCTGAATTAACCATAGTTCTCTTCAATATCTTTAAGATGTTCTTATTTGTTGCTTCTACTTGTCCATTACCATGGGGCTAATATATTGAAGATGAGTGATGTATCATGTGGAATTTTGTACATAGCTCTTTCAAATCCTCATTTTTGAGATTTTTTGCATTATCGGTTATGATGGCATGTGGGACACAATATCTAAAAATTATGTGATTTAGAATGAACAAGGATATTTTCTTTCCTATAGCAGTTGAAAAGGGTACAACTTCCACCCATTTGGTAAAGTATTTTGTTACCGTAATGATGAATTTATGACCATTTGAAGATGGTGGATAAATCATCCCTATTAAGTCCAAACCCCAGTGATAAAAGGGCCAAGGTGTTGTCATAGGATGAAGCTCTTGTGATGGTCCATGGATCAAGTTCCCATGATATTGACATTTATGACAAGTTTTAGCAAAGTGATAAGCATCTTTTTCCATTGAAGGCTAAAAATATCCTATCCTAAGAAGTTTCTTAGCTAGGGTTAAACCATTCGAATCTGACACACAAATCCCCTCATGAATTTCTTATAAGGCTATGTATAGTTCCTCTTTATATAGACATCTTAAAAGCATTCCATCTAGAATCTTATAATACAATGTATTAGAGATTAAAGTATAATGAGAGGCTTGGCATATAAAGCTTTTCTTTTGATTTCTAGTTTGGTCCATAGGTAGGATTTGGTCTTTTAAGTAGGTATAAATGGCTCCATACCAAGGTGAGTCATTTCCTATTAGAAAAAAAATGGTATGAGGATGGGTAGGGTCAAATGTGGGTTGCTCAACTTCTTCTACCAGGAATTCATATCTGGCGCTTTGATATGGTATTTGGAGAAGTGATGCCAAAGTAGCCATTGCATGTGCTACTCTATTTTTTATCTCTTGGTACTTGCTCAAATGTGATGAGAGTAAATTATTTCTTGAGATTCTCAATCATATTCTTGTAAGGGATCAACTTTTCATCCTTAGTTTGATATTCATCATTGATTTGATTGATAACTAGTTGTGAATCTCTATAGATATGTAGCTCTGTCACTTTCCATTCTAATGCCAATTTTATGTCAATGACTAATGCTTCTTATTCAACTATATTATTTGTACATGGGAATAATAATTTGTATGATTTTGGAATTTTAAACCCTTGAGTAATCAAAAGTATGCCTACTCCTGATCCATGTTGTGTATAGGAACCATCAAAATATAATTGCCATGTTTTTGCTTCAACATTCACAATTTCTGAATCTAGGAATTCCACTTGAATTGGATGTTCATCTTGTAATGGTGACTCTACTATTTGATTAACTATGACTTGGCCCTTGATAGATTTACAATCCACATATTCTATGTCGAATTCACTTAGCACCATAACCCATTTAGCTAGTCTCCCATTCAATGTTGTTTTGCTGAGAAGATATTTCAAGGGATCAATCTTTGCAATGAGTCGAATCTTGTGGGATAACATATATTGGCATAATTTTTTGGAAGAAAAACCCATGGACAAACTTTCTCTTTCAATGAAGGTATAGTTCAACTCATATTTCACCAATGTTCTTCTTATGTAGTATATGGCCTTTTCTTTTCTTGATTCATATTCTTGAGCTAGGAGTGCCCCTAATGAATGTTCGGTCGTTGATATGTATATAATTAAGGGATTGCCTCTTATAGGTGGCATCAAATTTGGAGGATTCATTAGATATTTCTTCAACAAGGTGAAGGCTTCTTCACATTTCTCATCCCATTTGAAAATTGTGTCCTTATGAAGGAGTTGAGTGAAATTGTGGCATTTTTCTGCTAATTGAGAGATGAACCTTAGAATGGATTGAATCCTTCCTTGAAGAGATCTCATCTGACTTATGTTTCTAGGTGCCCTCGTTTCCATGATGGATTTGACTTTGGTGGGGTCCACCTCTATTCCTTTAGCTGAAATAATGTACCCTAGTAGCTTTCCTCATAGAATACCAAAAGCTCACTTCTTTGGATTTAACCTTACTTTGAATTGTTCCAATATTACAAATATTTTCTCTAAGATGGGTAGATGTTCTTCTCTTGAGTGGTATTTAGAAAGTATATCATCTAAATTGAACTTGTGCATCATGTAATGAAATATTGTCATCATGGCCCTTTGATAGGTTACTCTAGCATTCTTTAGACCAAAAGGCATAACATTCCAATAGAATGTCCCCCATGTGCATGTGAATGTTTTCTTGTCTTGATCTTTGGGTGCTATCTTTTTTATTATAACCACTAAACCCATCCATAAGTGAGAAAATTGAATGTCCTACTATAAGATCTATGATGACGTCTATGCTCGGTAATAGAAAGTCATCTTTAGGACATGCAAGATTAAGATCCCTAAAGTCTGTGCAAATTCTGATAGATTTTTTAGCTTTTGAAACTAGCACAATGTTTTAAATCCACTGTGCATAATCAATGGTTCTTATAAACCCAAATTTCAGCAATTTTTCTAACTCCACTTTTACAAGAAAAGCTATGTGTGGATGCATCTTTCTTTGTTTCTTTTTTACTGGTCTTACTCCTTTTATATTCAAATGATGCATGATTAAATTTGGATCTAATCTAGGCATATCATCATATGACCATGCAAAATTGATTTGTTTTTCTTTGAAAAACTTGATGAAGTCCTTTCTTTCTTCACTAGATGAAGATGATGCTAGGTGTATGATTCTTGGCTCTAATTCTGACCCAATATTCACTTTCTCTGTTGGTTTAATTGAGATAGGTGATCTTTCTTCATAGTGCTCGGGCAAAGTATCCAACCCTTCTCCCTTTGGTGCCTCGATTGGGTGTTCATCATTGGAAAAGTTCTTTATTTCTTTTTCTTTTTGATTTAATGTTGCCACAATGTGGTTTTCAACATTAAATTCTTTACATTTTTTTTTTATTTTTATTTTTTTTCAATTTTTTCTGAACTGAAAGGTTGAATACTCCCCTTTGTCACTTCTTCTTGATATTCCATGGTAGAAGAAGGCTCAACTTCATTTAGGTATTGGAACACCAAGTTATCATTCAAAAATGTAGGGAGGATGGTAGGTTCAATGGAATCTCATTCAATTAATTCTAGATAGATAAGGGCCAAAGGATCAATGATTTAGTTTAGTTTAATGGGGTTTAGGGACATGGCTTCATTTGAAGGTTAAAAAATTGTATCGCTTAAATCTATAATATGTGCTTCTTCAAGATGTTCTAGAGAACTAGGGTCAAAATCTTCTTCACTAGAATCCTCTAAGGTTTCCATTGGGTAACAATCTCATGGATTAAACCTAGTGTTAGATTCTTCCATAGTAGTTCTCCATGATGGTATGTAAGATTCTCCTACCCATTGATTTATCTCAATTTATTGAATTGGTACATTATCTAATACCACTTGACTAGAACTTGATGCTTGATTTTGGTTTGATTCTGAGATTGGTTCTTTCCCCTTGCTAGGAGTGTAGGTGTGGATGACATCAACTTTCTTATCTTGACATGACTCACTTGAAAATGAGTCCCATTACCAAGGGATATTTCTTTTGAGTGTACCCTTTTTCTAGGTACCCTAATCCAGTCTTTTCTTTTCTATCTCTCCAGGTCATTTCAATGGGTTCAATAAGTCCTTTGTTTCTTGTTCCCAAAGGTCATTGTCCTTTGTATCCCATTTTCTACATTATTTGAAATCCTTTCCCATATTTATGTGTGGGAATGCTTATATTTTAGATGTGCTTTTCATGCACACTTGATTCTTCATCCTTGTATAGCCAATTTAGGATTTCATTATCTTCTTCATCCATGAATTAAGATTTATTTTCCCTCACAAAGTGATCATTGTATTTATGAGATAGATTGGATGGCCTTCCATATGATTTTGGAGATAAGGGCATATCCATCATGGATAAGGAGTATTCAACTACACCTTTTTGTTTGATTTTACATTGCCTTCCAAATTTTTTCATCATATGATCCTGTGAGGTCCACTTTCGGCCCACATAGTGATCCTGTGTTATACATATTAGCTATCTTTTTTGATTATGTTCCTTTCAGTGATACTTGGACTTTGTCGACTACTGTTATATTATGTTTGGACTCATTGGATTGTTCTTTTGATGATTCTGCATATGGGATCCATGATGTATAGATTTGGTTTATGTTTTTATATGATGTTTTGTGAACCTGATGATCTTGATGATATTTAAATTACGTTATGGAATTTCATTTGAAATGTGCAATCAAATCATGAATATTATATGCAATTGACGTATGAGTTGAATTATGCAATTTAATGTTTAAATTTCGCTATATCATATATGTTATTGTAATGGTTTTCTTCCTTGAATTACTGATGCTGCATTTAGGTATTGCAGGTGGAAGGACCATGGAAACACATTCGGGGAAAGCACATTGAACATAGGGTAACCAGTTATACCAAGGCCCCGTCTATTTAGAGACCTGAGGCCTCGTTGTTAAGTAATTTATTTCGTAACAGTAATTTGAATGTTTGTATGTTATGTGTTGTTATTCTGGATGTACCTTTTGCAAAATGTTATTTTGTTAAGTGTCGCTTGACACTAATGTTCAATGTTATAAAGGTACGTCATGTGTTGTGTGAGAGCACTTGCTAGGAGTTTTAGGGATATCTTAGCACTCCTTTCTGCCATAGGAATCTTTATGCAGTCTCATTCCCCATTTCCGATGTTATTTCTCGACATGGGTTTAGAGGGTTTATAATGGCCTTAGGAGATAGTTTTATGCAAAATTTGTTAACCCATTCCATATACCCATGGGTTAGGGGTATTTTCACCTCATTAGAAGCCAAAAAGTGACTTTTAGACCCTTTTAAAATTTCATTTTCCTTCTTGAGAGAAAATTGCAGCTTGCATGTTAGAACCTCATTTATGAGGTTAGGTGTAGAAGCCCTTTTTAGAGGAAATTTTGGCTTAGGGTGATTCATTCACCCATTCTCTATTTTTAGAGAGTCTTCAGAAGGTTAGAGAAAAAAAGGCTTGAAGCTTGGATTAGGGCTCAACAACATTCTACCATAGCTTGGATTTGAGGTAGGAATTCATGTGCTCTTTCTGTTTGTTTGAGATGTTTGTTATTGTGATCATGTTCTTGGCTCCCCATGGTTGGTCATGGTGGAGGTTTGTTTTGTTTAGTGTTGTGTTTTAGCTCCCCATGGTTGGTCATGGTGAGAGCAAGCTTGCTTATGTGTTTATCATGTAATTGAATTTTTGGGTTGTTTACTCTTAGATTCTCTCACCCTTGGGAGGGAAGAGAAATCAAGAGGGGGTGTGGTAATGGAGGCAACTCCATGTGTAGAGTCTCCTCCATGTCTGGGGAAGGGTGAACCTTGGGTGAGTGATTTTCCCCAAGAGACCTTGCATGTAGCCTTTGTGGCAATGGGGGTATAAGGAGGGAAAAATTGGCCTTGTGTGCCTTGTATGTATTTGAGAAAATTGGTCCATGTGTGGCCTTGTATATTATGCAATGGTATTCTCCATGGTTTTGTCTACCACACCCTACAAAGGAAATTCATGGGAATTCCTTAGTTTACTTCTTGAGGGAATTTGAGAATTTTGTCTATGTTTGTTAAATCATGTTGTGATTGTGTGTATATGTTTGTAACTTGTTCAATGTGTTCTCCCCAAGCTCAGGGGTGGTCTCATGAGAGACCTTGGATGGGAGGTGAGCTCCCATGGTCTTTTCCTTGTCATGTTTTCACTTGCAGATTTTGAAGTATGGATAAAGAAGATAAAGACTTTTTCCTTGATGTGTTTGAATGAGGAATTCACTCCATGTTTGAAAGAGGAATTCACTCCATGTTTTGATTCATCCTTGTAAATTTGGAATGATGTATTCAATCTCCCTTTGGAGCTCTTGTATATTGTATTTAGAAAGAAAAACATGTTGCTATATTGATCCATCATTGCCAAATTTATGTTTTAGAAGATGCTTTCATTATGAAATTCATGTAAAGAAAAGCAAGCTTCATTTGAATATTGCAATGTTACTTTGTAACCTAGGAATGATGTAAATTCCAATGGGACAAAGATAATGAGAGGATTATGTAGTTCATATTATGGAAAGTTGTATCCTTGCATGTTTCTTAAAAGACCTTCATTCTCTCTTAGCCATTGAATTTACTCTCTAAATTATTGCAATAAGATCACCAAGTTGATTGAATCTATATTGATATGTTATCATCACTTATTTGGATAAATTGAGAAGATTGTAGTCTCATTTGATGTTTTAAATTGGCTAAGGACTATACAAACAAACTCTAAATTTTATGCTTGAATCACTCCTTAGTTCTTTGAAAATGTCAAGAATCTACTTTGAAACTTTGAACAAATTTGTCATTTTGTAGTGCTCTAATTTGGCTTACAAATTTGACTATGTTATTCATAGAAGAACACTATCCTATTAAGACTCATAAACTCCTAAATTCCATCTAAGAAATCATTAGACTTTCAATTTCTTGCTCTGCTCATATATTGTAATAAAGATTGAAATATTAGTGCAAAAGAGAAAACTATGAAAAACTATGAGCATTTAGTCTTTAGAAAAGACCTTATTTGAATAACAAATAAACTATGTAAATCTATGTTTCAAATACTATCTAAATGCAATAACTTAAACTCTTCATTCCATATTAGGAACCATTAAAATTTCATTGCTATGATTAATGAGTTTCAAAAAAAAAATGAACTAAGTAGTGCTAAAACAAAATAACACTACCCAGAAAATTTTAAAGAGCAAATAGCTCTCTGAATTTTGTATGGGAAAGAATTCCCATAAAAAAATCCAACCACAGTCATTTAATATTATTAAATCTGCCACCTTTGCCCAAGCTAATAAATAAAATAAACTTTTAAACAAATATCATACTCACCTTTTTGACAAGCCTTTCCCCTAGGCGCAGGTGGATGAAGGCTAAAGCTTTGTAATTAATCCCAATCCTTTTGGATGATGGGATGGTGTACTAAGTGCCACCTAAGCAAGCAACTTGTTAGCTTTTAAAAGCTTTGTCTTCCAAAATCCACGCAGCCCTTTGGAGGAGTTAAAAACTTGTTAATAGTTTCCTTGTTTGAAGCTTAAAAAGGTAGGTGGACTGTCAAGTCTTGGCATATTTTTTTTAAAACTTTTTTTCCAAAGCACTCATCACCAACCTTGAAATGCGCCCCCTTAGCTTTTTGAAAAGTTCAAACTCCTCAAGGCACGTGGGTTGAGGAAGCTTAGAGGCTAGGCTAGTAAAGTTGGATATTTAGGAAAGGATGGTAGTTATTAAGGTAGTTAGGGTAGTTGATAGTTTAGGATATTTTGGTGAATAAAGATGGATTAATTTAGTTAGTTTAGTTAGAAGTTATTTAGATGCTTAGACAGTTAATAAGATTGTTTAGTGGGTAATAAAGTTAAGAGTTAATTTATGTTATTTTGTTATTTTTACTTTTATGGAATTAATTTTAGTGAAGATAAATAATAAGTTATGAAAGGAATTTTATAGTTATTGGAGATTCCTTTTTATTCAATATTAGTATTTTTAAGCATGTTTTAAATATTAGATAATATATTATAATTTATTAATTAATTAATATTTACATTTCTTAATTAATATTTTATAATTATTAATTCATATTATATAATAATTTAATATAATTAGTGATTAAGACTTATAATTTTTTATTTTTTTTATTTTTTTTATTTTTTTTAATAATAAGTTTGATGAATCATTCATGTATATCCTGTATTTCGAATCAAACCGATTAAGCTCCATGATCAAATTGGACTTAATTTAAACATTAGTAAATTGAATGACCGTCATATGGAATATCGTAAACATTAGTCATTCTTGTCCTCTTAGTCAACCACTGAGATCTATAGTTGACAAACGATAACTTTGATCATCATGAAGATGAACGTACTTAACCTTAATTTATATTCCTATAGCATCCTTTTTAGACAACATTGTCGAGGTTGTTTACCTGATTCATTGTAGCTTCGTCATTGAACTCTTTAACCCGCATCTTGTGTGTAGAAAACTTATCACTTTTTAAAAAAATTGTTGGTTGTGTTTTGACCCAACTTTTGGGCATCACATTTTGGTATCAGAGCCAAGTTCAACACTAGGAGCCTTAACCACCACATATAACAATTGAACTCTTGTGCTTGTGTAGGATGCCAGTAGTTACTCGACAGGCCCGTGGACGCGGGCGAGGACCAGGGAGGGGCCGTAGACGTGCTCCCTCCATTCCGGTTGATGACATAGAGATTCCAGAAGGGAATCCAGATCCTATTCCTGAACCACCACCAAATCCCAACCGAGAATTATTGACAGCTTTTCAGAATTTGGCCGGTATTATTCTAGATAGGCTACCTCAGTTTGGTCACCAACAGGATCATGGTTTAGGGGGTGGGGCTAGAGAGCGGAGTAGGAGCCCTTCCAGAAGGGAAGAGGGTCAGGCAGAGTCAGTGCATGGCCCAGAGCCACCACCTAGGGTTGAGGGACGCACACGAGCTAGAGACACAGGAGATGCTATCAGAGAGTTGATGCGTCTTGGCCCACCCACTTTTGAGGGATCCACAGATGGTTTTGAGGCAGAGTCATGGCTTCATAGCTTAGACAGATGTTTTGGGTTGCGTGCCTATGACAGCAATGTCAAGGCCCGCTTTGCTATTCACCTATTGAGAGTTGGAGCCTCTTCATGGTGGGATCATGAGCAGTTTAAGGGACACTTGGACCTTAATACATTGACTTGGGAGACTTTCTTAGAGCTCTTCAAGGCCAGGTACCTATCAGAGCAGTTTAGACAAAAGCGTATTGATGAGTTCCACAGCCTTCAGCAGAGGGGACTTTCAGTGGCCCAGTATGAGGGCAAGTTCATTGATTTACTCCCGTATGTGGAGTACATGAGAGATGAGAAAGTGCAGGTTAACCGGTTTATCAGTGGTTTGAACCACAACATTGCAGGCATGGTGCGTATATTACCTCCCGGAGATCTTCGGTATACAGTTGACAGGGCTAAGGTAGCCGAAGAGGTTGTTAGAGGATCATCTAATTCTCGGGATCAGTTTCAGTTCAACAATTCCACATCACAGGGTTCTGGTTTTCAGAGGAACAGATGGAAGAAGAATAAGAGGTATTCTTCGGGGTCTTTCCAAACCCCTCAGCAGACTCAGCAGGAGCAGCCTCAGCAGCAGGATCGACAGGACCATAGGCAGAAAGGATCTCAGGGACATCAGGGCAATAAGCCCAAGCAGTCGCAGGGTCAGGGATAGAAGAGGGAGCACAGGTCAGACACACCATATACACCTTCGGTCGGGACTCAGCAGTCCTCTAGAGGTGGTTTTATCGGATCTACCAGAGGAGGTGGATCACAGTTCAGTAGGCCACAGGGGACACAGGTATTTGTGCGAGGACCTTGCTACAATTGTAGAGGCATGGGTCATATTGCTAGAGATTGTCCTCAGGGCAGCGGACAGAGAGCAGCCAGATCAGAGCCCACTGTGGGGGACTTAGGTAGGTCCCATAGAGTATTTGCAGCGGTGGATAACCGCCAGGCCGAGCACCAGGCCACTGTGATTGAGTCAGCAGGTATGATTCGAGGATGCAGTATTTCTATTTTGTTTGACTCAGGAGCCACCGACTCCTTTATATCTCCATTTGTAGTGGAGCGTTGCGGGCTAGTGGCATCTAGGCAGAAAGATAGCTAGGAAGTTGAGTTGGCTTCCGGTTCTAGAGTATCAGTCACCTCCTTGGTTAGAGATTGCCAGATTCAGATTGGGGAGTTGACCACTTCCACAGACCTTAGGATTACCCCTTTGGGATCTTATGATGTAGTACTTGGCATGGATTGGCTATATGCCCACAGAGCCAAGCTAGATTGCCGCCAGAAGAAGATAGAATGTTTGGATGATGACGGCATGGCTATAGTTATTTCAGGGGTTCAGAGACCAGTATCTCTTCGCATGATATCCGCTATGCAACTAAAGCGGTGTATGCGGAAGGGTTGTCAGTTGTTTGCTATCTCTATCAATGATAGAGGGGATGAGGACGAGAGTGAGACTTCTCTTGATGACCATCCCATTCTCTAGGAATTTGCAGATGTTTTCCCGTCAGAGTTACCTGGTATGCCTCCTCGCAGAGCAGTTGACTTTCACATAGACCTTGTACCAGGAGCTGAGCCAGTATCTAGAGCGCCCTATAGGATGACCACGAATGAGCTTAATGAGCTCAAGATTCAGCTTGAGGAGTTGCTAGAGAAGGGACACATTCGTCCTAGTGTTTCTCCTTGGGGTGCGCCAGTGATCTTCGTCAAGAAGAAGGATGGGTCACTTAGGTTGTGCATGGATTACCGACAGTTGAACAAGGTTACCATTAAGAATCGGTATCCACTTCCTAGGATTGATGACTTATTTGATCAGTTGCAGGGTGCCCGAGTATTCTCCAAGATAGATCTTAAGTCTGGGTACCATCAGTTGAGGATAGTTGACAGTGACATTCATAAGACCGCATTTCGCACTAGGTACGGCCACTATGAGTTTACAGTGGTACCTTTCGGTCTTACGAATGCCCCAGCTGTATTCATGAGCCTTATGAATGGTGTATTTCGCACCTTCTTAGATAAGTTTGTTATAATCTTCCTTGATGACATCCTGATTTATTCTAAGGATGAGAAGGAGCACGAAGAGCACCTGAGACAGGTTTTGCAGTGTTTGAGAGATAATCAGTTGTTTGGCAGCTTGTTGAAGTGTTCCTTCTTCAAAAGAGAGGTTAAGTATTTGGGGCATGTCATATCTGGTGATGGGATCTCAGTAGACCCATCAAAGATTGAGGCCATTATGAATTGGCCAGCACCTACCACAGTGACTGAGGTCAGAAGTTTCATGGGACTTGCCGGTTATTATAGACGTTTCGTTGAAGGATTTTCTAGAGTGGCACATCCTATCACTTCCCTTCAGCGAAAGGGGAAGAAGTTCGAGTGGACAGAGAAGTGTGAGAGGGCTTTTCAGGAGCTCAAGTGAGCTCTCACTAGTGCACCGATTCTTGCAGTGCCAGATCCTTCAGCAGAATTTGTGGTGTGCACAGATGCTTCACTTGATGGTTTAGGGGCAGTCCTTATGCAGGGAGGGTGAGCCATTGCTTACGAGTCTAGGAAGCTTAAGACTCATGAGCTCAATTACCCCACACACGATTTAGAGCTTGCAGCAGTGGTACATGCCTTAATACATTGGCGTCACTTCCTCTTAGGTCACCGTTTTGAGCTTCATTCAGACCATCAGAGTCTTCAGTATATATTCACTCAGCCGAACCTTAATGCTCGGCAGAGGCGATGGATGGAGTTCTTATGTGAGTATGACTTTGATGTTCACTACATCAAGGGGAAGGAGAACGTGGTTGCAGATGCCTTGAGCAGGAGACGACATGATATTTATTCTATGACTGCAGGCACAGATTTGAGAGGACGAATCCTCCATCATCTTCAGGAAGATGAGTGGTATTTTGAGGTATGTGAGATGATTCAATCTCAGAGACCCTTGGAAGGGAAGTATGTTGGTTATACTTTAGAGTCCGATGGACTTTTACGTCATCGAGACCGTATCTATGTACCTTCTACCGGAGATTTACGTGCTTTCATTATACTAGAGGCTCACAGAGCACCATATGCAGCACATCCCAGGGTTAAGAAGCTGCATGCAGATTTGAGGCAGCTGTATCATTGGCCAGGCATGAGATTGCAGATTGCTGAGATAGTGGCCAAGTGTCTTGAGTGTCAGCGGGTTAAGGCAGAGCACCGCCATCTTGGTGGACTCCTGCAACCGCATGAGATTCCAGTATGGAAGTGGGAGGTTATATCCATGGATTTTATAGTTGGTCTTCCGATGTCTTCCCGACGCCATGATGCTATTATGGTGACGGTGGACCGGTTGACTAAGGTAGCCCACTTCTCTCCAGTTCGTACTACCTTCACAGCACCCGCAGTAGCCCAGGTGTTCTTACGAGATATTGTCAGACTTCATGGCATACCTCATAAGATCATTTCGGATAGAGATTCTCTTTTCACTTCATCATTTTGGAGAGAGCTTCAAGCAGCATTGGGCACTAGGCTCAATTTCAGTACCGCCTATCACCCTGAGACAGATGGACAGACCGAGAGGGTCAATCAGGTTTTAGAGGACATGCTTCGCATGTATGTTATGGATCATCAGACCCGGTGGGAGGAGTACCTTCATCTTGTGGAGTTTGCCTATAACAATGGGCATCATACATCATTGGGAATGCCACCTTTCCAGGCATTGTATGGTAGACCTTGCAGGACCCCACTGAGTTGGGATAGGATCGAGGACAGAGTTTCCATTGGTCCTGAGTTAGTTCGAGATATGGAGCAGTAGGTCACCCTGATTAGGCAGCGTCTCTTAGAGGCTCAGGATAGACAGAAGAAGTATGCAGATGCGAAGAGGATTGACCGAGCCTACCTTGTGGGAGACAGAGTTTTCTTGAGAGTGCGACCGCACAAGAGTCCAATCCATTTTGGAAAGGGCTCTAAGCTCGCACCTCGTTTTGTTGGTCCATTTGAGATCCTAGAGAGGATAGGGCCCGTTGCTTATTGTCTAGCCTTGCCACCTAGCCTGTCACGCATCCACGATGTGTTCCATGTATCGGTTTTGCGAAAGTATATCTATGATGAGTCTCATATTATTGACTGGGATGCCTTGCAGGTGGAGTCAGATGGCCAGCTGGCACTAGAGCCCATTCACATTTTGGCTCGTCGGACGTTGGTACTTCGAGGCAGAACGCTGGACCAGGTTAGGGTCCAGTGGGATTGCTATGATGAGGTCACAGCCTCATGGGAGGATGCAGCTCAGATGAGGGCCCATTATTCGCACCTCTTTGATGAACTCCAGGAGGATGTTCATACCTAGAGGGGGTGGATGTGAGGTCCACTTTCGGCCCACATAGTGATCCTGTGTTATACATATTAGCTATCTTTTTTGATTATGTTCCTTTCAGTGATACTTGGACTTTGTCGACTACTGTTATATTATGTTTGGACTCGTTGGATTGTTCTTTTGATGATTCTGCATATGGGATCCATGATGTATAGATTTGGTTTATGTTTTTATATGATGTTTTGTGAACCTGATGATCTTGATGATATTTAAATTACGTTATGGAATTTCATTTGAAATGTGCAATCAAATCATGAATATTATATGCAATTGACGTATGAGTTGAATTATGCAATTTAATGTTTAAATTTCGCTATATCATATATGTTATTGTAATGGTTTTCTTCCTTGAATTACTGATGCTGCATTTAGGTATTGCAGGTGGAAGGACCATGGAAACACATTCGGGGAAAGCACATTGAACATAGGGTAACCAGTTATACCAAGGCCCCGTCTATTTAGAGACCTGAGGCCTCGTTGTTAAGTAATTTATTTCGTAACAGTAATTTGAATGTTTGTATGTTATGTGTTGTTATTCTGGATGTACCTTTTGCAAAATGTTATTTTGTTAAGTGTCGCTTGACACTAATGTTCAATGTTATAAAGGTACGTCATGTGTTGTGTGAGAGCACTTGCTAGGAGTTTTAGGGATATCTTAGCACTCCTTTCTGCCATAGGAATCTTTATGCAGTCTCATTCCCCATTTCCGATGTTATTTCTCGACATGGGTTTAGAGGGTTTATAATGGCCTTAGGAGATAGTTTTATGCAAAATTTGTTAACCCATTCCATATACCCATGGGTTAGGGGTATTTTCACCTCATTAGAAGCCAAAAAGTGACTTTTAGACCCTTTTAAAATTTCATTTTCCTTCTTGAGCGAAAATTGCAGCTTGCATGTTAGAACCTCATTTATGAGGTTAGGTGTAGAAGCCCTTTTTAGAGGAAATTTTGGCTTAGGGTGATTCATTCACCCATTCTCTATTTTTAGAGAGTCTTCAGAAGGTTAGAGAAAAAAAGGCTTGAAGCTTGGATTAGGGCTCAACAACATTCTACCATAGCTTGGATTTGAGGTAGGAATTCATGTGCTCTTTCTGTTTGTTTGAGATGTTTGTTATTGTGATCATCTTCTTGGCTCCCCATGGTTGGTCATGGTGGAGGTTTGTTTTGTTTAGTGTTGTGTTTTAGCTCCCCATGGTTGGTCATGGTGAGAGCAAGCTTGCTTATGTGTTTATCATGTAATTGAATTTTTGGGTTGTTTACTCTTAGATTCTCTCACCCTTGGGAGGGAAGAGAAATCAAGAGGGGGTGTGGTAATGGAGGCAACTCCATGTGTAGAGTCTCCTCCATGTCTGGGGAAGGGTGAACCTTGGGTGAGTGATTTTCCCCAAGAGACCTTGCATGTAGCCTTTGTGGCAATGGGGGTATAAGGAGGGAAAAATTGGCCTTGTGTGCCTTGTATGTATTTGAGAAAATTGGTCCATGTGTGGCCTTGTATATTATGCAATGGTATTCTCCATGGTTTTGTCTACCACACCCTACAAAGGAAATTCATGGGAATTCCTTAGTTTACTTCTTGAGGGAATTTGAGAATTTTGTCTATGTTTGTTAAATCATGTTGTGATTGTGTGTATATGTTTGTAACTTGTTCAATGTGTTCTCCCCAAGCTCGGGGGTGGTCTCATGAGAGACCTTGGATGGGAGGTGAGCTCCCATGGTCTTTTCCTTGTCATGTTTTCACTTGCAGATTTTGAAGTATGGATAAAGAAGATAAAGACTTTTTCCTTGATGTGTTTGAATGAGGAATTCACTCCATGTTTGAAAGAGGAATTCACTCCATGTTTTGATTCATCCTTGTAAATTTGGAATGATGTATTCAATCTCCCTTTGGAGCTCTTGTATATTGTATTTAGAAAGAAAAACATGTTGCTATATTGATCCATCATTGCCAAATTTATGTTTTAGAAGATGCTTTCATTATGAAATTCATGTAAAGAAAAGCAAGCTTCATTTGAATATTGCAATGTTACTTTGTAACCTAGGAATGATGTAAATTCCAATGGGACAAAGATAATGAGAGGATTATGTAGTTCATATTATGGAAAGTTGTATCCTTGCATGTTTCTTAAAAGACCTTCATTCTCTCTTAGCCATTGAATTTACTCTCTAAATTATTGCAATAAGATCACCAAGTTGATTGAATCTATATTGATATGTTATCATCACTTATTTGGATAAATTGAGAAGATTGTAGTCTCATTTGATGTTTTAAATTGGCTAAGGACTATACAAACAAACTCTAAATTTTATGCTTGAATCACTCCTTAGTTCTTTGAAAATGTCAAGAATCTACTTTGAAACTTTGAACAAATTTGTCATTTTGTAGTGCTCTAATTTGGCTTACAAATTTGACTATGTTATTCATAGAAGAACACTATCCTATTAAGACTCATAAACTCCTAAATTCCATCTAAGAAATCATTAGACTTTCAATTTCTTGCTCTGCTCATATATTGTAATAAAGATTGAAATATTAGTGCAAAAGAGAAAACTATGAAAAACTATGAGCATTTAGTCTTTAGAAAAGACCTTATTTGAATAACAAATAAACTATGTAAATCTATGTTTCAAATACTATCTAAATGCAATAACTTAAACTCTTCATTCCATATTAGGAACCATTAAAATTTCATTGCTATGATTAATGAGTTTCAAAAAAAAAATGAACTAAGTAGTGCTAAAACAAAATAACACTACCCAGAAAATTTTAAAGAGCAAATAGCTCTCTGAATTTTGTATGGGAAAGAATTCCCATAAAAAAATCCAACCACAGTCATTTAATATTATTAAATCTGCCACCTTTGCCCAAGCTAATAAATAAAATAAACTTTTAAACAAATATCATACTCACCTTTTTGACAAGCCTTTCCCCTAGGCGCAGGTGGATGAAGGCTAAAGCTTTGTAATTAATCCCAATCCTTTTGGATGATGGGATGGTGTACTAAGTGCCACCTAAGCAAGCAACTTGTTAGCTTTTAAAAGCTTTGTCTTCCAAAATCCACGCAGCCCTTTGGAGGAGTTAAAAACTTGTTAATAGTTTCCTTGTTTGAAGCTTAAAAAGGTAGGTGGACTGTCAAGTCTTGGCATATTTTTTTTTAAACTTTTTTTCCAAAGCACTCATCACCAACCTTGAAATGCGCCCCCTTAGCTTTTTGAAAAGTTCAAACTCCTCAAGGCACGTGGGTTGAGGAAGCTTAGAGGCTAGGCTAGTAAAGTTGGATATTTAGGAAAGGATGGTAGTTATTAAGGTAGTTAGGGTAGTTGATAGTTTAGGATATTTTGGTGAATAAAGATGGATTAATTTAGTTAGTTTAGTTAGAAGTTATTTAGATGCTTAGACAGTTAATAAGATTGTTTAGTGGGTAATAAAGTTAAGAGTTAATTTATGTTATTTTGTTATTTTTACTTTTATGGAATTAATTTTAGTGAAGATAAATAATAAGTTATGAAAGGAATTTTATAGTTATTGGAGATTCCTTTTTATTCAATATTAGTATTTTTAAGCATGTTTTAAATATTAGATAATATATTATAATTTATTAATTAATTAATATTTATATTTCTTAATTAATATTTTATAATTATTAATTCATATTATATAATAATTTAATATAATTAGTGATTAAGACTTATAATTTTTTTTTTTTTAAATTTATTTATTTTTTTTTAATAATAAGTTTGATGAATCATTCATGTATATCCTGTATTTCGAATCAAACCGATTAAGCTCCATGATCAAATTGGACTTAATTTAAACATTAGTAAATTGAATGACCGTCATATGGAATATCGTAAACATTAGTCATTCTTGTCCTCTTAGTCAACCACTGAGATCTATAGTTGACAAACGATAACTTTGATCATCATGAAGATGGACGTACTTAACCTTAATTTATATTCCTATAGCATCCTTTTTAGACAACATTGTCGAGGTTGTTTACCTGATTCATTGTAGCTTCGTCATTGAACTCTTTAACCCGCATCTTGTGTGTAGAAAACTTATCACTTTTTAAAAAAATTGTTGGTTGTGTTTTGACCCAACTTTTGGGCATCACAGATCCATTTTTTGGTAATGAGCATCTTTGGTGTAGATTTGGATAGATCTAGCTTGGTCTTCTTTCTATTTCTCAGGAACATTCTCTTCACTAACCTTCTCTTTTCCTTTTGTTGATATAGTTAGGTTAGTAGGACTTTGGTTATTTTCAACAACAATTTCTTTTTCTTCTTTTTCTTTTCCCTTCAAAGATGGAAGATCTTTTCAACTTTTTCCTTGCTCTATTCTTTGGGAAATGGAACCTTCTACATTATGTGGGACTAAGGAGTCATGGATAGGCTTCATGTTATTACAATATTGAAAGGGGTTTGAGTCCCCACTTACCATGACTTCTTATCCTAGATAGGGAAATTTGAGATATTGATGGTAGGTTGAGGGTACAGCCTGCATTTCATGGATCCATGGCCTCCCTAATAGAATATTATAGGTCAACTTTAGGTCTAGGACTTGGGAAATGGTCTCTTTGTACATTGGATGAACTCTGGTAGGAAGTAATATGACCCCTTTGGAATCTCTCTCTTCATCATCATAGGCTTTTATGGTTATCTTTTTCTTTGGATCTATAGCCTCCTCAGAAAATCCTAAGCCCTTTACCAAGTTTAGGGTACAAATATTCAAGATGGCTCCTCCATCAATGAGGAATCTTGTCACTCTATATTTGTGGATTAGGACCTCTATATGCAAGGGAAAATTTTGTGGGTGGTTTAGGGACATATCATCTTATTCTAAAAAGGATAGACAATGGGGTGCAACAAGATTTCCTACCATGTTTTGGAATTTATTCACATCTAAATTTAGAGGTACATTAGTTTCTACCAAGGCTTTCTCTAGGATATCCTTATGAGTTGGTGAGAACTTGAGTAATTCTAGAATAGAGATCTGAGAAGGGGTTCTTTGCAATTGGTCTACCAAATTATATTGTTTCGAAGATGAAGATGAAGTTTGATTTGGTAGAACAATTCTTGGGGTATTTCCAGGTAGAGTAATTTTTTATGCTTGCCCCCTAGTTAAAACATTGGATGTTGCTTCCCTTCATTTCTCTTTTACCACAATCACATTTATGGTGTTTTCATCCCCACTTAAAGTATTAATGGTGTTTCATAGGTGTGAGAAAAATTGACCTTCTCATTACCTATTTTGTTGTTTTGATTGGTGTTGGATGAATCACCCTTTTCATGATTTAAGAAAGGGTTTTTGAAAGTCGTATGATCCCCATTTTTTTAAGGCCCTTCCACCTTTATCATCCCATCATCAATTAGGTCTTGGACAAGATGTTTCAATTTCATGCATTCACTAGTTTTATGTCCCTTATTACGATGGTACTCACAATGGTGAGAATCATTCCACCAATTTGGCTTCACTTTGGGTTCATATGGTCTTAACTCGGGTAAGGTAATGATTTTGTTAGCCACCAAAGTACTTAATGCATTTTCTAATGGTTCACCTAAAATGGTGAATTTCCTCTTTTGATACATGGAAAATAAAGGCTTAGGCTTGTTGACATTAGAATTATTAAAGGGATTGTTATTGTTATTGTTAGGATTGGTATTATTGAAAGGAGCTTTGTTTGTTTGATTCACATTATATGTCAAATTTGCTCCACTTGATAAATTAAAAGGGGTAGCCTTTAAGCTGTGTACTTCTACAATCCCATCATTCACAAGATTTTTATTATTATTCTTCAACCATAGTCTAGGTTTATCATTGTGATTTTTAACTCCTTTATTATTGTTATAATTAGATACATAATGATTTTTATTAGTATTGGTATGGGGTTTATTATCTTTGAACAATTTGATCTCTCCCCTCTTAACCAACACATCTTCAATTTTGATCCCATTCTCAATAAGTTTTTCAAAAGTAGGGGGACATTGAAGTTGGAGCCTATAGTTCATCTCAACATTTAAGTTATTCATAAATATTTCCATTTTCTCTTTTTTGGGGATACTTCGTGGATATCTTGCAAAAAATGTTCTCCACCTTTGAAGGAACCCTAGGAAAGATTCACCATGTCTTTTTTTAGTGTCACATAAGTTGAGCATGGTAATCTCGTGTTCGATGTTGTAAGAATAATGGGTTACAAATTTGGAAGCTAATTCCTCAAATGTCTTTATCCCTTGTGGAAGTTTGGAGAACCATTCCATGGCTTGACCTCCTAAACTTCTTGGAAAAAGTCTCATTAGGTACATTGTATCATGCATAAATTCTATGCCTAGAGCGCAAAACTCTCTAAGGTGGTCTTGTGGGTATGATTTACCCATGTATTTTTCATACTTTGGAAAGACTACATTTATCAGAAAGGGTGCCATAACCAAGCTTTTGTCAAAAGGAAATGGGCATAAAGCCTCAATAGAGAATGGCTTAGGTTTAGCTGCCTTTTTCATTAGGTCAATCTATGCTTGGAACATTTTCAATTGTTTACTCATCACACTCTTTGGATTATCCTCTTCTTGGTTTTTCTTAAGTTGGTCCACATCATAATCATGTGGAAGTTTTACCCCTACTTGGGCTAAGTTTAGGAAAAACTTTTCCATATCTCTATCTATTAATTTATCCACGACTTCAAGAAATTCATTATCTTGAGCCGCTCTATTAGCTCTTTCTTCAAGTGTTTCCTTAGGCCCTTGGTTGGCGTTATTGATATTTTCATTGTTTCCTCCATGATGATAATCATGAAATGTGGACTATCTATCCATTGATTCAATTCTCTTCTCAAACAGATTTGGGAGACTATCCCCTTGGTTGTGATTGTTAAAAGAACTTTGATATTCAAATTTAGGGACCTCTTTTGCAATGCAAGTTTGTCTTCTTGTAAAGATATTTTGAGCTTATGAGAGCATGTAGAAACTAGCGTTCAACAAGGTTTGATTTTGAATCGTTTTCCCCAATTTGGTAATTGTTTTCTTTTATAAAGAGATTTAAAAATATAAGATGAATTTTCAAATGGATATCTCTTACTTGTTGTATGTATTTTTTCAAACAAAGCAATCACAAATACACATGTTCTTTTTAACCCTCTACACAAAAAGTGTTTGAATTTATAAGGATGTTATCATGGGTTTTTGCACAAAAAGATACTTCAAGCAATCTACCTAGTTCACAAGTTGGTTCGTAAACATCGCTCTATAAGGTAGGCTTTGCTATTTTAACAAGGTATTTAATCAAGATTTCATTCAAAATGGACATTAAGTTTTCATCCTCCAAAATTAGGAGGCTTCCCACCACTGGTATGTTAGAGTTTTGCACAATCCCGAAGGACTACTTGAGGAATTTCGAAAGCTTAATATCCTTTTGTCACACACCCCATTAAGGATGCATGCATTTCATTTTATAGTGGGTTGGATTTTCATGGTAAAAGTGAATGTATCCCTCTTTGGGTTGTCCCTCTCACTGGCTTTATTAAGGCAAATCTCTGGAGGCGAGCCCACTATAGATCTAGCATGTTCATTTTGAAAGCAATAAAGTGGAATAAAGAGATAGCTTTTGGGAGTTTGATTCACCAAAAGGTGAAGAGAATATCCCTATCTATTTTTCAATCCCCAAAAACTTTTAACAAGGTTCAATTACCAAACCTACTAACTAATGAGAATTGAGTATTTCTACTCTATTCTACAAACAAGGGGTTGTTCAAATTTAATGCTTGATTTACTTAGCCTTTCTTTTAATCAAGGAACTTGATATTTTTGTTATTTTGATTCACTTAGAAAGTGAAGAGCATAGTCCTAGTATCAAATCCCTCAAATAATAATAGGCTTCTTTAATTACTAGATTTTGAAATTGACAAGACCACAATTTAAACAAAAATTGACCAAGTTTAAGGCTTACCTTGTTTTGAAGCTAGCTAAGGCTAGGGGAATTTTTGATGAATTTTCCATTTTTATGCTCACCTAGTGGTGATCGTTCCTTTCCATTCGCTTCTCCTCCAACAAATTAGTCAAGACAACCAGCCAAAATAAAGAAAAATAATAGTAAAATTGAATCTAAACCTTATTTATCAAATTTTAGCAAAAATTGATTAAGGCAAGTAAATCCAATTTAATGAGATGAACTTTGATTTATAAGCTTCTACAACTTTTAAGTATTTTTTATGTACCTCATTTTCTTGCTGAGAATTCTCCAAAATTAGCTTGATATATGCAATGTTCTCCCCCTTAATCCATTTTGTCAAAGCCTTCCCTTCGTTGTTAAATCTGGTCTCTCATTTTTTTATTTTCTTATGACCAAGCATCCTGCAAACATAGAGAAATCATTTCCCTCAAGTTAGATTTTGTCAATTCTCAATTTAATTGAAGGCACAACATAATCTATTAAAATGATTGAAAGTGATGTTAAACAAATTAAATGTGCTACAGAAAATTATTAAAAGCACTAGAACAAAAATTGAAAGCACTAATAAATTGAGAAAAGGCATGAAAAGAATGTCTAAAATGTGATGGAGAATGCATTAAATGTGCTGGAGATTCAGGGTATAAGTGTTGAAAGAAAAAAGACACAATATAGAAGGATTTAAAAGCGTTGAAACTCCACATAAAGGTGCAAAACTTTTTCGTAGATGCATTGTTTCAGACCTTAAAAGTGCTGGAGAAATTGGTGTACGCACTGGAGAAACTCTCAAATGCACTAAAAAACCTGTAAAACAAGATTTGCAAGAAATTTTTCAACTTCTCCGAATTTAAAAATTTATGAGGCCTAGTGCCCCACAATGGGCACCATTTTGTGTGCTAAGAGAAGCACGTTCATAGGGTTAGTATTGCAAATAAATGAATAAATCAACTAAATTACCACAAAGAGTAAGCTATTTAAGCAAATAATTGACAATTAAGCACTCTATGGATCTTTATTTAGGGATGCTAATGCAAAGCTCTTAGCAAGCTTCCATTAGTGACAGTTCTAAAATGAGAATGAATGATAAACAATGCTAAAAGATTAATTCCAAATGAAATTACACCTTTTTAGCTCTAAATTTCCTTTCTAGCTATAAATTGCAAGAGGTTTGATGCTATTCTCAGATTTGTGGATGAAGATTGATTGAATTATGCCTTTCTTTTATAGATTTTGGCAAGGGTAGGGGGTGTGGTTGATTTGATCATGATTAGGTGAGGGTTAAGTCTATGGTTCCACCTTTGGAGACCATTTAAATATTTTGTCCTCAAAGCTTGGGACCAAAGGATAAAATGAGTGGACAAGATGTATTCTCCAAGTGAGTGGATGAGATTCTATTTAGGCTTGATCCATGTGAGCTCAATCCTTAAATCCTATTGGTTGATGAATCTTCCTCCTATTTTGTGGTTGAGGGAAGATAGGATTTAATTAATTGAATTTAATTATTATCTTTAGACATGTGTACCCCTTGAATGGGTTGATTTGATTTAAATGAACTATGTAATTAATTAAATTAATTACACAATTGATTGATTTATCATGCTTTATTTGATTTAAATTGAATTTGTGACTTTTGATTTTTATTTAAATTAAATTGAGACTTGATTTGAATTTTGATTTGATAATAGCTTGATTTAATTTAATTGCTCTGATTTTTGCCTTAGTTATTCACTTGATTTATCTTGTCCAATTTTAGGTGATTGCAGATAGTCGGTCTTTTCACATTCTAGATTACATGACCACTAGATGGAAATAAGTTTTGGAAGTAGAAGAATATATGTATACCAACAGAGAACTGAAATTAAATGTGTTGGTCTTTACTTTCTGAATAGAATTCACGTTATCATCAAATTTATTAAATAGATTTTGAAATAGGTCAATCTTCATGTCCTTGACAATTTTGTATGGTAAGTCCACAACTCCACATGGTACAGTGTCCATTTGGTAAGATTGGAAGATTCAGTATGATATGACATTGCATGCAAATTGTAGTTCAGGGTATTCCATAGTAGATAATTTAAGACCTCTTCTATCCCATTTAACTTGTTTCAGCTCACATAGCTTATTCTTTTCGATCTGTTTGTTTCCCTTCAGTTTGTCACCAATTGGGTATCCAGTCATGATGTGTAGAACATCCTTATTGATCTTTATTGGTTGATCTAGACACAAAAATTGATCGTGGACTCAGATTAACATGATTCTCGTCCACTCAGTCTTGAATATAATTGGAATATAAAGGGCATGCATTAAACCCTTATTCTCTAGGTGGATGTGTTCAACCTTCAATTTCCCATTCTTGTACAGACTCTGGAAGATGTATCAATGTCATCTTGACAAATTTCTACAAATTTGCAGTGGATAAAGGCATGGATGTCTTAGATAAAGATAACTCTTGGTGGAATAGATAATAGTTCTCCCATCTTATCTAGTTTGGTGGCTTTTGTGGGAGGAAGCTTATATTTAGGGTTGATAGGATCAACCTTCTCAACAACAACCAAATTCTTTACCTTAGATACCATTGATTCAAATATATAACCTCTTGATTAAAGTAGGGTTTCGTGTGAAATAACTCGGTCATGCTTTCACAACTTGAGCATACACTATAAATCACTCAAATACTTTCAAATGTTCTTGGATATGCTTAGAATCACCTCAAAAATTTCTTGAATGGTCTCAGATGAATCAACTCTATAATGCGCTCAAATGCTCTTTGAAAATGTTAGGTGAAAATGACTAGCAAAAGGGTCTATTTATAAATTTTCCTCGATTAGGGTTTCCAACGACTAGAATTTTAAAAATTAATTATATCATTGACTCCCTTTTCACCGATTACCAAACTATGCTTAGTTTCATTGAATGAAACAAAATAACATTATCTTTCATCGATCAAACATGAAATAGTAACTTCACAATATATGTCCAAATGCATCTAAATATGCTTATATGGATCTCTGCACAAATGTTAGAAATCAATTTATGATTGAAATATAAGTCAAAATTCCTACTCATACCTTTAACCAATTAGGTGAAGATAGGTACACCTAATCCTGAGGATGAAGTTCCATCGACTATTGTAAATGATGTTCCATCATCTAGAGACTTCCTTCTACATATTTTATTCATCTAGTCTCTTATTTCTTCAACACTCACTTGTGCTATTTAATTTGTCTTTTCCTTGGTCGAAGCTTTATCTCTGTACTTGCAATCATTGGCTAGCTGACCTACCTTGTGACAATGAAAACATGCCATTTCAGGTGTTCTCCATGGTCTTTTGTTAATTTTATCACGCATCAATATGTTATTTTCTAGTACGTGTCCAAATCTCCCACATGCTATAGATGAAATTCTTTTGTTGTAGTCCCATGGTATTGTTGAGACTTGTTGGTTTTTTGTAGTATTATGTCAGTTAGGTACCCATTTGACATAATTTCTTTGTGACCTGTAATATTCAAACTTATGACCATATCTATTGTAAGTATTGTAGTAACCATTAAATTTTGGCTTCCTTGTATTGTTAGTAATCCTTGATCTACACTCAAATTTTTGATGTTCATACTTATTGCAATTATAAAAATAACCATAAAATTTAGGAATGCTTGGTGGTTTACCTCTTTTTCTCTTACAGACATTAGTTGTATGACCAGGTTTCCCACAAAGATATAAAATTGGCATCTGTGTCTTCGGTGGGGGTAGCATTATCTTGGTTGGTTTCTTGGTTTGAGGAATCTCCCTTCTTGGTAGTGCTATTTTCAATGAACCCAAGTCCATTTGTATCTCTTGGTTTTCCTTGATCTCTAATATGTTCATCCAACATCCTTAATGTTTCTTCATTCCTTTTTAGTACTTCATTTACCACCTTTTTTATTTTAATTCTCTTGTCAATATTTCAACCTTAGACCTTAATGATTGATTCTCAGATTCCTTCCTGGTTTTCTTCTGATTTGCATTCACCAATTGGTCGATCATAGCATAATGTGTTTTTATCATTGTCATGATCTCATTATCCTTTTGAGCTAGTCTGGCCTCAACTTTCCTCTTGTCTTCTTCTGCCATTATTTTTGCATCTTCAATTGATCTTTTTGATTCAATTATTTCACCCATTCTAATACCTTGTACCACTTGATCTTTCTTTATCAGATTCAGCTGCTCGGTGAGTGCTCTATTCTTTTCCATCAGTTCTGCATTGGTTGTTCTAGATTCATCATTCAAACTCCCTTCAGATGATGTCTCAAGTATCTCAACATGTTCTTGTGTAGATTTCAACTCATTAGATAAACACTTTCTTACCCTCAATGAATTTTCCAATTTCCTTTACAAATCATCAATTATCTCATGTGCATTTTCAAATTCAAACTCAAGATTTTTGATCTACTTAGCTTTCTTATAACTTTCCATAGCTATGATCTTTTCACTCTCAGGTGGTTAAACCTTTATCTCAAGAGTCCAAGCTTTGATACCAATTGTTAGATTTGTAATGGAAAGTTAATTACTGAGAGGGGATGGGTGAATCAGTACTATAAAAAAAATTATCAACTATTCTGACCATTTACCAAATTGAAAACTTTTCATGTAGAATCATCAAACATAGAATCAAAACATGAAAACATAACTCATAACACAATGATTTTTGGTCTTATAGAAACCCTTGTTTAGAGGGGAAAAAGTGTGGTGGGAATGGGACCCACAATCATTCACTACTACAGTAAAATGGTTGATCGGTTAGAGCTATAATGTTTAGCTCCTTCTAATAGCTTACCCTGTTAGAAGTAAAAAATACTTATACAGTCTATCTTGCTAATGGATTTTACAATCTCTAATTTGAGAGATGTGCCCTATTAAAGGATGTAGAAAATAAGACCTATTAGGGCATACCCAATAGTGGGATTTTACAACTCTGATTATTATATAGTTCAGTATAAAATCTATATGTAGTATTGCATCAACAAATGTTGTACAGACTAAATGTGCTCAATAAAATTTTACCTCATTCTGTACTTCAGTACATTTCAATCATAATTTAGTTTTTATACTCAGTAACCTCAAATCTGATTCACCTTATCAGTTCTTCTCTAAATGCTTTGTTACTCAATAGATTATCTACATTTCATCACCATCAAATCAGCTTCATACTCTTCTCTATCTTCTCATCATTCTCTCTCTCTCTCTCTCTTCCTAATCTTCGTACATTGTTCTTTATATACTTGATCTAGAAGTGGTGAAAATGTTCTAGATTCTTCTCCTTAAATGCTGGTAGCATTGGTTCCATTTCCAATGTATATATTCCATTAATTTTCCATTGGTGGATCTTACCTCATAATCATGTGTAATTATATTTTTTTACATTTCTAACTTTTTACCAAATGATCTTCTTGAAATCTATAAAATGTTTTATGCTCAGTGTCCAAATTTAATGTATATGCCATAATCTATTATGTCAATTTGTGTTACTTGGTAAAACATTTTGTTCTATCTTGGTAACATGTGCTCTCAACTTGGTAACTATCATGCACTTCTCGGTGCCTATCTTGCTTTGCTCGATGCTTGTCATTTATTTCCCTTTACAAAAATTGTCTCTTCCTTTACCGACTTCTCTATTATCTTTACCAACTGAGTCCTATGACTCCTTTTACAGACTGACTTTAACAATGCAATATGACTTTGACAAAACTAATGACAATAAAATAAATCTTTAGGAGTATCATCCTGACCACTCATGTCTACATCTTCTTGATATTCTTCCTCATCCATAGTTGTGACATGAAATACATTCTCTCTCCCAATTTCTTCATTGGTAATAAAAATCTCTTCTTCAAATAGTCCCTAATTGTTTTCATCCACTTCTTCCAATGTTTCTTGTAAATTAACATATTTCCCATAAGATAATACATTGACAAATTCCTTAAATTTTCTTTGTGAACAAGACTATTTGAATGACATATGACCAACCTGGGCTTCTTACATCATCAATAAAAAATGATTGGTTAATTTGAAGAGGGGAAACATATGGCTCATCTATTTTTGATAAAAATTGTCATGTATTTGCACATACAAATCCATACTCATCAAATTGTACTGTAGATGTTCAAATCCACTTATATTTTAATAAAATAAGAATATTTTCTCTAAAATCCACTTGAATGATTTCTTGGATGAATCCAGCATAAAATTTATTCTCAGTTTCATGAAGAAATTCAGCACTAACAACACAAACACAATTTGTCTTTCCTTTGTCTTTTTATTCCACTCTTAAATGACTACCATAGGACCAGATTCCACCAAATGTGCAACCCATATAGGTGAAGACTTTGAGAGCTCACTTTCCTCTATTTTTATGTCTTGACCTTCTTCTTTTGCATCATTGATTGCATTAGCAATCCATTCTTCAAATTTTGGAAAAGAATCACCTCTAATCAAACTGACATATGCCCTTTCAAGGTCGATGTTGCATCCAAATTTGACTCTCTTCTACATATTTTGTACATAGAATAATGACATATAAATTGTAATATTAATAATATAAATATGTAAATGTAATTGAGAAAATAAATTATTGTTAAATTATTGTTACTTGTGCTAGTTATTGAATGAAGATGTGTTTTGAAGAACAAAGGCATGTATTGCACTTATTTCTTGATATGATAGCTTGAAGTGACATAAATTTCCTTCTAATACTGCACCCACAACTCTCTCATCTTCTTCATCATCACATACGCGTCGATTTACATTTTTAAAATTCTTCATATAATTTGTGCAAAACCCCATGGCTTCTTGCATTGAATATCCTTCATACATGTTTCCTTATGGTTTTTCCCTAGTATGGACATTTTTTTTTCAAAACATTCATATATAATTCTATAAGATATATCCATCTCATTCTTATAGGGCCACAATGCTCTAGTTCATATTCTAGATGTATCAAAAGATGCATAGAAATGTTAAAGATTGTTGGTGGAAATTATTATTCTAATAGAAAAAGGACTTCAACAACCTCCTCCCTCAAATTATCAAAGTTCAAAGGATCAAATACATGTAAACTCATTCTCTTTAATATTAGGCCCAACCTTATAATTTCCAATCTTGGAACCTTTTTCAATCTTGATATATTTACCACAATAGGTAAAATATCTTCAATTATGATATGATAGTCATGGGTCTTGAGGCCTCTTAAGATACTAATGTCAGTTTGGATTTTGATGTTGCTACTTAAATATCCAGTGGGAAAGAGAGTCTAAGACATCAACTATAAGAATTGTGCATGTTGTTCCTTTATCCAGACATAAGGATCATTAGGCTTTCTATATTTTTCATTATTATATTTTTCAACCCAAAGATTTTGATGAATCTTTATTTTTGAAAGTCTCCACATGATGAAATAGTATAAAGAGTACCAAAAAGAGTTTCTATAATAGCATAAGCTATATTCTTCTCAGTATGCATAAAGTCAACAGTATGCCTAAGGGCTATATCCTTGACGTATGGCAACTTGTACAATATACATAGTCATTTTACACCACTTTCATTATGGATCATATCTACGACTAGTAATCTAATCATTTTCAATAAATAAAATTCTTTTCTATCCATTCTTGATAATGTAATCATTTTTTATTAATAATGGTGCTTCATGATTCTCTTCTTGACCATTAAAACATGTTTTTTGTTGACAATATGGATGATCCATTTTAAGATAAGAACGATGTCCACGATAAATACACTTACACAAACTTATAGAGTACCTCACAAGATCCTTAAATTTGCAAGTAGGACATCCATGGTATCCATGAATAGAGAGACTACACAATGTGCAATATGCAAGAAGGTCATGAATCACAAACAATAAGGAAGCTCTTAAAGTGAATTTGTTTGAATGACCATATGTTAAAGATTGAGTTTCTTCAATTCCTTTCCAAAATTCCATTAGCTCATCATATAATGGCTCTAGATAAACATCTATTATTTTTTAAGTCACACATTTATTTCTTAGTATAATCAAAGATTACATTAAGTAAAATGGTTTAGTTTCTAACCATGGAGGCAAGTTATTTTTTATTAGAAACACTAGCCAAGTTGACCATTTAGTACATTGATCTGAGAATGGGTTCACCCCATCTAGAACCAAAACCAACCTTATATTATGAGGATCTTGAGAAAAATTAGGCCATCTATTATCAAATTACTTCTATGTCTTGAATCTGGTGCATGCCATTGTTTTCCATCAATGCTCTTATTTTGGACATGCCACAACAAAAGTTCTACAATGTCTCTACACCTATAAATTTGGAGTAATCCTAGGATTATCAAAAAGTGGTGAAGAACCTTTTGAGAAACCACAATTGATTTCAACCCTTGTCTATGCCTCACTTCATGACATTTTTGACATTCACTCTCATTTGTAAGATCTTTGAAAAATAATACACAACTATTCACACATGCGTGGATGTATTCATACGCCAAGCTGAGCTTACTGATTTGATTTTTACATTTACTTTGTTTTGTCTACAATGTGGAGTCAAATAGTAGCAATGAACTTAATAATGCCAATAACTAATCTACACTCTCATTTATCTAACCATATAGCACTTTCTTGTTAACAATTTGAAGGATTATTATCAAATGACTTAACTTGCAATTAGCATACACGACCTTTAAAGCATCCTCCATTGACTTGGCCCAATCATCATTTAGACCCTCATACAAAATTCTATCAACTTCAAACCCTTCATCAAATACTTCTACCTCTTCATCTATGTTTGGTGCTACATTATCTATGTTTGTTTCCTCTTCATCTCTCACTATATGTAATTCTATCATATCTTCATAATAGTTATAAGTCCAAGGGCTTATACCACCATGTCGATGTCTTATCATATGAACATATATCATAATTCTTTTTTTAAACTTTATACCAAGACATTTTTTACATGGACATGGATATTTTTCAATGCCCCCCTCATTATCTAATCTCTCATCATATGCATGATATTGATTTGTAGTAAGCTTTTGATGATGATCCATCTATAATATTATGAATTCCACTATTAATTTAGTTTATGATTTAAAGAAATAGAAAACATAAATCTAAAATTAGAGATGCCAAAACATTGTTCAAAGTAGTCACTTTTAGTAGAGACCATAATAGAAAGAAGAGACTATAATGAGTTGTTCCAATATCTATCTTACATTTATTTTACATTTACCCAATGAGAATTAAATATGCATGTTTTTTGGGTTTCAAATTACCTCTGAATTTGATGCAAATGGCCTCCCTGACTTCAAATTCATTGTAACAAACTCTAAATTCCTTTCCTTCCTTTTAAAAAGTCTCCAAGTCCTATCCAAACAATATTTATCACCCATACAAGGTTTTAAATACATGTTCATGAGAATACAAAATGTTAATAACTATGATGAGGGTGTATTAACAACTTCTGAATCAAATTAAAGATGAGTGAAAAATCATTGTAACTATTGTACATCTTCATCACAATATATGAACAATAATATCAATGAGAAGTAGCATCACAAGAATTTAAACATCACTATTAATATTTACTTAAATGTGATTATGTTATCAAAGTATAGAAATACTAGGGTTGATAATTTTCCAGGTATTAAAAACCTTCAAACATGATTTAAAAATGATTCAGCAAGGCATAAAGGAATGGTAAAAACTTAATAAGATGATACTAAAATGTCCCTTGAATGAAATGGGGAGGAAAAACTAATAATATGATGCAAAGCATGAATAAGGTAACTTGGGTTCCTTAATTACAACCTTATTAAACCATATCCATCCATTAATCACGTTCTATAAAGCAATTCTTAACAAAAATGACCATTTGTTGTCACAGGGTAAATATGAATATATTTTTAATTCCCTACTAATAACTACCCACTCTAATACAATTCCCAAAACTCTCATTGACTGATCTTCCACCAAATTTTAGATCAAGGATATGACAAATGTGGAAACGAGGCATTGAATACACAGTCTTGAAATGTACACACCAATTCAAGAAAAATTAAAGTTTCCTGATTGTATTGTTACTATCTTGGCAATTTGAGAATCACTTTCAATGGTCTCAATAATACAAAAGGATGCAAGACCGTAAGACCTTATCAAGCCTTACAAACAAGAAGTGGGAGTGTAGGGATGAGGCTCATAACTTATCAAGTTCAAAATAACCTTAAGGCAATGGACAAACTAGTGTAGGAGCACCCATGGGACAAAGGACCTAAGAAGTATTTGGCATCTAAGTTTTTAATCAAATATGTAATAAGGTCTTTTGACCAAGTTTTGATGTCAATTGAAATGATTTGAAGTTATTTTGTCAGGCCAAAGAGCCAAAATTATACTGTAAGACAAATAGGTCAAATTTGGTCAACATGGTCAAAGGTGATGGAAAAACATAGAAATCATGTTCTTGAGTCCTCTAAGCCATATTTGGTACATTTAACATGTAATAGGGTCCAATTAATAGTAAAAATGTCAAGATGTCAAAAATTTGCAAAAATGTTGCAAAAGTTGCTTCACAACTTTTGCAACATTTGCAAAAATGTTGATAGTTAAGAAGAACAATTGTAAACCAACTTGTGAATTGGTTGGATTAGTTTTAACTAGTCAAATTTTATTTAAATAACCCTCTTTGGGTCAAGGGTAGGCATTTGGTGGATTTTAAAGGAAGAAACTTAATAAAAATAGTGATTTTTAATGTCATTTCCCTACCAAACTCATTGGTCAGAAGTTATTATCTCCTTTGAATGGATTGAATTTGATATTTAATCAATTAGGGATCAAATTAGGATGATTTTTCTTCATTTTAAACTTTTTTTGAGACATGGTCGTTAATAAAAGTGAAAGAATGGTGCATTTCTTCCAAAACTACCAAGGTTTGAAAAGATTTATTCATTTCTCCTAATTCAACCATTGGAAAATTTTGTAACTTGAAAATTTACCATTATATTGAGTGATCTTTCAATTTACTCTTGGTCTTAGATTGAATGGATATGTATTTGGAAAGCTATTTGATGCCTTAGGTCTATTGTTTGTGTGGTTGATCAATTTCTAGTTACCAGTTTTGAAAAAAAGGGCATAACTTTTAATTCAAAAGTTGGATTAGGAAAAATATTGGGGAAAAATTTTGTAACTAGGTTAGCTAAATCCTGACAAGAGAGATTGTTATAATGTTTAGTTTTGAAAAATATATTGATGATTGTGTGTGGCTGATCAGAATAAGAAATCAAAATGAGATCAATCTTCTTGATACAAAAGTTGAACAAATCAATTGGAGTTCATTATGGTTTGAGGTGTCCTTTGAACTAAGGTATAAATTAGTGGCATATTAATATGTTTTCATTTCTCTGATCAACCTTGTAGTGGAAGATCATTCAAGAGTAATGGGAAAAGTCATAAAGAACCTAACACACCTTATTGTCTATAAACATGTTGTTGTTTTTGTTATTGTTGTTACACTTTAAAAGAATGTTATCCTTGAATATATGATTGGGGTACATTGTGAATATGAGGGTGATGTGTTTCACTAGAGTTCTCTGAGTCCACTAGGGATTGAGAAAATTCTCTCTTGTGATTAGATATTAGGTAAGATTTCATTGGAAGTTTATTGACAAATTTTTTGTAATCAGTCAATGAAGTTGATCCCCTTGATCCTCATCTAAAGGTGTTGTAAGGAGTTAGTAAATGCTAATTCAATTTTAATATTAAAAATATATTGGGGGTGATTAATGTTGGATATTTTCCAGTAAGCTAGTGTTGACTGTATGTTTGTCATTGATGAAAACATATGGTCAGTACCATGCATGGGAGACTTATGTAGTAAGCTTTGAGTATATGTAGCATGGACATGTTATCAGCATGATATCATGGACATAGAGGTTAATTATTAGTACAAATAGTTATGTAGTAGCTTGTGTCAGCAGTGTTTTTGACAGAGTTACAGGCAGTGTTCTATGAGTGATTGTCTTTATAGTTATCATGGAGCCTTGTGCATTTGGATATGTGATGGAGACATGATATTGTTGTTACATTCATGGATAGTGAGTCTGATGTGTAGTAGAAGTGAAGTTATGCAGTTGCTATTCACCAATTGTAGTTTCCTATGTTTATCTAGAAGAGCCGACAAAGATTATATTGGTACAGGAGTTGCACATATCATTTCTATATGTGTGCTTGGATTAGTGATTGGAGAAGAGTTAAGAATGTTTGGTTAAGAGTGCATGATATAATTCAGCTTGAGGAGAAAGTATTAGTTAATTTGGTAGAGCTGACAATGTGTAGCGTGCTTCTGCACTTATTGATTTGGACAGGTCCTAGTTTGAGTTGTGTGCTTAGTAGAGCTGACTAAGATGTTATTGGAGAGTGTTAGTATTTCTCTAATATGATTTCAAAGTGGTTCTAATAGGCCAAATTGATTATATCATTTAGAGGAAAGATACTTATAGCTGGTCATTTGTGATCTCTAGGTGCATGGAATAATTATGAAAGATTAGAGCAGAGCAGAGAGTGCGAAGTATTGTGCCATCAAGAAGAGGTCTATGCAATAGAGAAGATAGAGTGTACTATTAATTGAAACTAATCAAGATAATAGGTATACCTCATTGTTCACCAAGATCTAGATATAGTGTGTATTTTTTATTCAAAAGGTTGTAGCCTTCACCCCTTTGAGTAGTGAGCTCTCAGACAATGCATCCTCACCCCTAACAGGGTCAATCATAAAAGACTCCTAATAGGGTCCAATGTTTAACCAGGTCATTATACTTATTGCATTGTAAAGATTAACTCCTAACAGGGTTGTAAGATCTTCTAACAAGGATCATTATACACTAGTGCAGTTTATTAATGGGTGTTAATTCCCACCAGGGTTTTTACCTATTTGGGTTTCCCCGTAACCAAATATGGGTGTTGTGTTTAAGTGTTCCTTCATTGTGTTTATGCTTAAATTTTAAGTATACTTAATTGGATAAAGAATTGAAACTTCTAGATAACTGATTCACCCCCCCCCCCTCTCAGTTATCTCTTGGGACTATTCCTAACAATTGATATCAGAGGCAAGTGCCTCGGAGAGAAATTTTAATAGCTTGAGGTTGATCAGATGGCATTCTTTAGAAAAGACAGTTGTAAGTTTGATGGAGATAACTATCCCGATTTGAAGAACAAAATGGTGACACATTTGCAGTGCATTTCTTTTGAAGTTTTTGAAGTGGCTATCAAAGAAGTTAAGATCACCTTTCTAGAAGATCTTGAAAAGGAAGATGCTACTAGAAAGCAAAAGGATTTGTTCCATCAGAATGCAATAGCCAAAGAAGCCCTTATCAACGCCTTATCTAATAGTCAATTTTTAGAGATAAAGAAAGTAGACACAACTTACAAGATATGGAAGCACCTAGAAGACATGTTTGAAGGAGATACACAAGTAAAGAATGCACACAAAAAGACATGGAAGAAAATATACAATGCATTAGAGATGCTACTTAAAGAAGACATCAGAGCTTACAACCAAAGGATTAATGAAGCAGTTACTGGAATCAAGAACAATGGTGGAGAGATCTCAGAGGAAGACATTATGGATAAGTTGATGACTACTCTTACAACAGAGTATGAAAACAAGATCAACATCCTTGATGAGACCATGTAGCTTACACCAAATTTCAAGAGAGAGACCTTGATTAGCAAAATTTCAGTTTTTGAAATTTCAAGATTGAAAATAGAGCCTAAAACTGAGACAGCCTTCAAAGCATCAGTCCGTGGTAAAAAATCTTTAAACACTTTTGGTAATTTTGATGATGAAGATGAAGATAAAGAGATAGATGATATTATGAATATGATTTATAAGAAAGAAAGAAAAGGAAAATGAAAGTATGAAGGTCAGTTTCCATTCAAAAGTTTCTCATGTAATAAGATTGGTCACTTTGCATCTAAGTGTCCTACAAGAGTTAAGAAATTCAGAACTAACTACAAGCCTAAGTATACAAAAGAATGTTACTATGTTAGTGATGGAGTTTCTGATGATGATTCAATTGAAGATGAAATTGGATTCATTTCTATTATGGAGAAGATGTTTGATGAGATGGATCGTGAAGATGAGAAAAAGGAGCAAGAACTAGCATTGATTTCACAAGAAGACATATGGACATATTAGATTATAGATAGCATTTTTTCACATCACATGACAAGTGATAAAGATAGATTTGTTCATCTAGACAAATACAAAGGTTGCATGGTTAGATTTGGAGATAACACTCCTAAACCTATCATTGGTAAAGGAACTATCACATTAACTAGAAAGAACAACACTAATGATGTTCTTTATGTAGATGGTTTATAGCATAACCTTCTTAGTGTTAGGCAGTTGCTTGACAAAGGTTATTAGTTGGAGTTCAAAGAAAACAAGTGCATCATTAATAGCAAGGATGGTGTAATGATTGCATCAGGTTCAAAGACTAAAGGTAATGATTTTTAGCTTAATTCATAAGAAAGTTGTTTTGTTGCTAAAGTAGATGACAGATGGCTATGGTATAAAATACTATGTCATATCAATTTTGATAACATAGTAAAGATAAGAAATGTAAAGGCAGTAAGAGATCTATCTAGCATAGCAAAGCTAGTTGATACTATTTGCAGGGAATGTGTGATGGGAAAGCATGTGATGAATTCATTTAGAAGTAAGCATAATTCAGTAGAGAACAAGTTGGATCTGATTCATACAGACCTATGTGGACCAACTCAAACAAGATCATACTATGGTGAAAGGTATTTCATTTTGTTTGTTAATGATTATACTAGAATGATGTGGGTTGCATTCTTGAAAGATAAGTCATAAGCATTTGAGAAGTTCAAAATATTCAAAGCTAAGGTTGAGAATGAATCTGGACTAAAGATAAAGTGTCTAAGATCGGATAGAGGAAGACAATTCACCTCTGACATATTCTATGAGTACTATGAAAAACATGGCATAAAGAGATAGTTGAGTGCACCTAGAACTCCTCAAAAGAATGGGATTGCAGAGAGTAGGAATAGGATCATCCTTGATACAATGCACACCATCACGATTGAAGGAAAATTTTCACACACCTATTGGAGAGATGTGATCAATACAACAGTCTATACCATTAATAGAATACAATTAAGGCCTAGTGCAAACAAGACACCTTATGAGCTATGGTTTGGTAATGTTCCCACAGTGAAATACTTCAGAATCTATGGAAGCAAGTGCTACATCAAGAGGGATGAAGCAATAGGCAAGTTTGAAGCAAGAAGCAATGAAGGTATTTTCCTTGGTTACTCTACTAAAAGAAAAGCTTATAGATTTTTTAATTTGACATTGAAGAAGATCATTGAAAGTGCTCATGTTAAGATTGATGAAAAGTTTATGGTTCAAGAAAGATATTATGATTATCCACCTATGATTGAAGAAGAACCTAGTGCTTCCACTAGTGAGACAATAGTTGAAGAGATGTTTGATAGTATTGATGTATTATTCAATGAACCTGAAACAAGTGAAGAAGAAACTCAGAAGGAAGATGAGATAGTATCACCTAAAGTTCCAAACTTTACATCTAGATATCACTCTAAGGATGAAATCATTGGAGATCGGAGCGGAAAAGTCACAACAAGATCAAAAGAAAAGAGTTCAGTAGGCAATGAAGTGGTATGTTTACTATCTCATATTGAACCCTTAAGTGTTGAAGATGCATGTAATGATTCAGATTGGCATGATGATATGAAAGAAGAACTAGATCAGATTATTAAGAATGATACTTGGGAACTGGTCCTAAGACCTAGTGATAAGAATGTGATTGGAACCAAGTGGATATTCAGAAATAAGATGAATGAAGATGGTATAGTAGTAAGGAATAAAGCAAGGTTAGTATGTAAGGGATATGCGCAAAGAGAAGGTATTGATTATTCAGACACATTTGCAGCTATGAGAAGATTAGAAGCCATTAAGTTGTTTCTAGCTTATGTGACATTCAAAAACTTCTAAGTTTATTAGATGCATGTTAAGTCAGCATTCTTGAATGGATATTTAAAGGAAGAAGTATACATTGAGCAGCCAAAAGGATTCACCTTATCAAACAGGCTTGATATGGTATGCAGATTGAAGAAATCCCTTTATGGACTTAAGCAAGCCCCTAGAGCTTGGTGTGAGAGACTTGATGGATATCTAACTAAATTTGGATTCAAGAAAGGAGCAACAAATTGTAATCTTTTTATAAGAGAGACATCTGAAGGTTTACTACTTGTAGCTATATTTGTTGATGACATTATCTTTGGGGGTAATGATAAACTTAGTGCACAATTTTCTAAGGAGATGCATAGCGAGTTTGAGATGAGCATGATTGGAACTATAAAATACTTTTTGGGATTAAATGTGTAGTAGATAGAGAAAGGTATTTTCATTAGTCAGTCTAAGTATGTGAAAGAGATATTGAAGAAGTTTAAGATGGATGATTGCAAGCTAGTGAGTACACTTATGATAACAGGATGCAAGCTTACAAAAGAAGATGATTCTCCATTTGTAGATATAACATTGTACAAGTCTATGATTGGTAAACTCATATATCTTACTCAATCTAGACCTGATATTTCTAATGTAGTTGGCATAGTTGAAAGATTTCTAGCAGAGCCTAAACAAAGTCACCTCATGACAGTAAAGAGAATATTCAGATATTTGTAGGGCACTATAGATTATGGTCTATGGTATTCTAAATCAAAGAATATTGAGCTTCATGTATATACATATGCATGCGTAGATGACAAAAAGAGTACATCAGGAGGAGAATTATTTCTTGGTGATAGACTAGTCACTTGGACAAGCAAGAAGCATAATTTTATTTCTCAGTCAATAGAAGAAGCAAAATATGTTGCACCAACTTCGAATTATTCTACAATTGTTTGGATCAAGTAGATGATAAAGGATTTTGGAATTTAGATTGATTATCCTATTGTTATTCATTGTGATAACACTAGCACTATTAACATGTCAAAAAACCCTGTGACACATGCAAAGACAAAACACATAGAGATTAAGTATCACTTCCTAAGAGAGAAAGTGGCAAAGAAAGAAGTCAAGTTGGAATATGTGAGTACAAAGGAACAACTAGCAGATATATTCACAAAACCTTTACTGAAGGATACTTTTGAGTATCTTAGGGAGAAGCTGGGAGTAATTCCCTTCCCTAATTTTGATTAGAGAAAGTGGAGAGAGCATCAGTCATCAGTGACTGATGGATGGTTGACTACTTTACTTCAGGAGTAGTACTAGTGCTTAAATGTTTGGTGCCCTTTTCCATTGACATCAAAGGGGGATTAGTATATAGTCATGAAAAATAGTATTAAAGGGAGAGTACATATAGAATTAAGGAGGAGTAATATATAGCAGCAAGGGGAAGTAGTACTCAGTCATGGAAGCAGTTTAGCTGAGGAAATGGAGAATGTTGAAGAATATTATAGTAGATGGAGGATTCATCCTTGGGGGAGTTTTGATGAGGAAATGGAGAATGTTATAAAATAATTTTTCATTTGGATTGGTGGTGTTTTTCATTCCATATGTTTCCATTAATGCCAAAGGGGTAGATTGATGGAGATTTGCTAGCAAGCCAGTGCTGACTGTATGTTTGTCATTAATGAAAACATATGGTAAGTAGCATGCATGGAAGACTTATGTAGTAAGCTTTGAGTAGATGTGGCATGGACATGTTATCATTATGATATTATGGATGCAGAGGTTAATTATTAGTACAGATAGTTATGTAGTAGCTTGTGTCAACAGTGTTTCTGACAGAGTTACAGGCAGTGTTCTATGAATGATTGTCCATATAGTTATCATGGAGCCTTGCACATTCACATATATCATGGAGACATGTTATTGTTGTTATATTCATGGCTGTAGAGTCTGATGTGAAATAGAAGTGAAGTTATGTAGTCGCTATTCACCAATTTTAGTTTCTTGTATTTATCCAGAAGAGCCGACAGAGATTATATCGGTACAGGAGTTGCACCTATCATTTTGGTATGTGTTCTTGGATTAGTTATTGGAGAAGAGTTAAGAATGTTTGGTTAAGAGTGCATGATGTAATTCAGCTTGAGGAGAAAGTATTAGTTAATTTGGTAGAGCTGACAGTGTGTAGCATGCGTCTACACTTATTGATTTGGACAGGTCCTAGTTTGAGTTGCGTGCTTAGTAGAGTCAACTGAGATGTTATTGGAGAGTTTTATTTTTTCTCTAATATGATTTCAAGGTAGTTCTAATAGGCCAACTTGATTATATCATTTAGAGGAAAGATACTTATAACTGGTCATTTGTGATCACTAGGTGCATGGCATAATGATGAAAGATTAGAGCAAAGCAGAGAGTGTGAAGTATTGTGCCATCAAGAAGAGGTCTATGTGAAAGAGAAGATAGAGTGTGTTATTCATTGGAATTGATCAAGACAATAGGTCTACCTCGCAGCTCACCAAGATCCAGATATAGTGTGTAGCTATTATTCATAAGGTTGCAGCATTCACCCCTTTGAGCAGTGAGCTCTCGAATAGTGCGTCCTCACCCCTAATAGGGTCAATCATAAAATAATCCTAACAAGGTCTAACCTTTGACCAGGTCATTGTACTTATTGCATTGTAAATATCAAGTCCTAACAGGGTTGTAAGATCTTCTAACAAGGATCATTATACACTAGTGCAATTTATTAGTGGGTGTTAATTCCCACTGGGGTTTTTACCTATTTGGGTTTCCTCGTAACCAAATATTGGTGTTGTGTTCAAGTGTTCTTTCATTGTTTTTATGCCTAAATTTTAAGTATACTGAATTGGATAAAAAAATTGAAACTTGTAGATAACTGATTAACCCTCCCCCGCCCCCCTTTCAATTATCTCTTGGGACTATTCCTAACAATTAAGGGCCATTGGGAGACCTAATTTTCAAAGGTAGTTTCCTCTTGAGAAATATTTTAGGTGTTGTTACAAAACAAAGTTGAAGAAATGGCATTGTATCTAGTTGAATTGAGTGAATCCTTGTAGCCTCTGCATCACAAACTAAGTGTGGGACAATGAAACAATATGGTTATAACAGTCACAAATTAAGATGAATTTGGATGCAATTATATCTTGAACACATGAAATAACCTTAAGGAATATGAGAAACATTCATGACAACCATCTTAAACCTTTCAATACTGTAAGATGTCAAACAACTCCAATTTATGACCAATCAACTATAAAAATTCCAATTCTATAGAACTTTGACAGTTGGGACTATTTAATTATTTGACAGATTGGATAGCCAAATTAATGGATCAAAAGTTTGGAATGGCATAGAGACTCCAAAAATGATTAGAAGGGATCCTTAAACTAGTAGAATTTGGAAAATAAATGACCACATGACTAAAAGTTTTAGTCACGTGACTAAAAATGATCAAACTGTACTTATCTTTTGCGATTCACAAGTATAAATGACTAAATAAATGACTAATTTTGTCATCGGGTAAAATCAAAACTAAATAATCAGTCAAACAAATAAAAATGACTATTAGTAAATTAATGACTAAATAATTGAATATAATTTCTATAAATAGCTTTGTTAAACTTGTAAGAAAAAGAAAACCCCTCTCTTTGACTTGTTTGACCATAATTGTGCCCTCATGTAATTATTATTATTTTTTCATAGAATTATGATTGTTTAAGTGTTTTATAACTAAACACTTAACTATTTCTCAAAATCAAACCTTTTGCAAAAATAAATATGTCTCTATATGGTCTATAGGTCCCTTCAAAATTCTCTGATTACATGAACACCCTATCTCCAATTTGGTCTCAAATCACCAAAAAAATATTCTCTATTTTTCTTTGCATTTAAATTTAATATATATTAGATAATTTAATTATCACCTAATAAATATTAATTCATAAATTATTTTTTATACAAAAGAAAAATAAAAATAGTAATTTATTTTATATCAATGTTTACTAAGTAGAATACCTGTAATTATTAAAATAAAATAATATATTTCACCTTAATATTTAATAAATAGAGTACTTAATAAATATTAATATCAAATAATATTTTTTTGATCATGCAAAACTTTAACACCCCTGTAAGCATTATCTCCAAATAAATTTGAAAGAAAAAATAATGAAAGCCCTTTTTTAATTACACCCGATGCAATTAGGGCTTGAATCTTATTCTCATTTTTCATCTCTGGCTATGTGGCATCAAAACTGAGGTTTGGGACTTGGAGTTCAAGGCTTTTCAATTGTCTTCTATAGAGTTTTTTGGCATCCTTTGTGTTGCCTGCAGCTTTGATAAGTAGGCTTTGAGTTCAATCTATGCAAGCTTGGTCCATTATGAGTTTTTTCATGCTTTCTATTTCCTTAGAAATGACTTACATGCCTCTATTTTTAGCTCTATCTTTTCTAAAAGTTATGATGTTTGTGGATATGATTATGGGCTTTACTACACAGATCTAGAAGTTCTTCCTATAAAGTTGTAGTATAAACACAATCTTTATGATATAGTAGAGTTGGATGTAATGTGAAATCATTTTCTCATGTTTGGGATAGGAAAATATGGTTAAATTATATTATTTAGATGCATTTCTAAATTGTTTGTGTCCATTAAATTATAAGTTAGCATCTATTTCCCATCAGATGAACTCCTAGTGGTGAAGTTGTACAATAGAACTTTTTGAAACTCAAAGAATGTTTTATCCAAGTATTTATTTTTCCATTTAGATGATCAGTTAGTGCTAGTAACCTACCATTTCAAAGAGAGAGATACCGTGCGGATAGAGACAATAGGGGAAACATTCCCTACCACCATCAATAGAGAAGAGATGTCTACATGATGTTTCTCTTAAAGAGCATATATTTTTAGGATATCCCCTCCTGGCGAGAGTGTTGAGAGGAAAGGAGGCTATCTCAGGATAGCTCAGCAGGATAATTTTTAGTGGCAAATATTTTCCTTTCAAAAAATTATGGGAAATTATTTTACCAGAATTGGTGAATCGTGTATGGTACACAGTGGCCCAAATCACCCAATCTTAACATGGTAAGGGGTAAATAATAATTTTAATTTCCATTAATATTTTCTTTTTGATGAGGTTGACCAGTATATTCACCAAGGGTTATTAATTATGAATTGAATATAAAATCTAAATACAGCCAAATGGTCTATATTGTTATATTGACGACAACCTATTTTGCCAACTATTTATTAATTGTTATATTAACCATGACCTATTTTGCCAATCATTTGTTAATTCCTACATTCAGCATTGAATAGGTTGGCACATTTTCACCAAAAGCCCAGGAATTAAAGAAAATGGAAATTTGAATCATGGATTGATACAAATTCAAATCAGATTTGTTAGTCTTTTAGTTTTCGTGTCCTGTTACAAAATTTTGGAGGGCTAGATTTACAAATAACAATCTTGTAATAGTAAACAGAGGATTCAACATTTTAGAGAATCAGAACTCAGAGGAAGCAGGACCAAGGTAAGCAATTATTTTTTCACATTTCATAGTATTGCTATTAATTTCCTAGTGACTAGTGAGAGGTTAAGATGTTAGACAAGGGTGACTATCCTGAGTATCCTCAGGCTATTGAAGGGATTGAGATGTCAAGGGAGGTTGAACTTGAGACTCAAAATTTGTTAGCAATTTGTCTAAGTAGGATATCAAGTTGTCATTATGGCAACATATAATCACTATGATGATTGCACTATAGTAGAAAGCAATTTTGTATGAGCGCCAATAAAAATTGTCTAAGTACATCGATATTTTCCAGTCTAATCAGAGATAGTTTTGGTTAGTGGTGTTCACAGAAGAAGGTTCAGTGCATGTGCACTTGAACATGGATAATTTTATGTATATTAAAGACACATGTGAAAGCCCAAGTCTGTACGACATGTACGAAAGGATATATTGAAGAATAACAAAGACAGAGTTGAAGCCGACCTGAACAGAGTAAGAAGACAAAATAAGAATATTAGTTAAGGGATTAATTTTTTTATCAAAATAATGACTTAACCATATAAGGGACAACATCCTAGATGTTAACCCTTAGGTAGCATGAATTAGTTTTGTATTTAGGAAAGAGTTTATGCTTAGTAAAGCCGATTGTAAGTTATTATTCTTAATAACTTGTACATATGTAAGAAGCATGTAATGCGAAGTAGTAACAGATGTAATAAGATATTGTAATGTTGTAATGATGTGATGTGAAGTTGTATATTGCAAAAGAAAAGAAAGAAGAATCTGTATATGAAAGAGAAGAGCCTAGAAAGCTAAATCAGAATAGAAAAGCTATTGGGTAGTAGTGAAAGGTTATATAATTTACCTTTGTATTTATATATCATTGTATTTTACATGTTTGGGAAGTGAGCTCATCTTGTAAAAATCCTATTTTGTAATACCAACTCCTAGCAGGGTTGAGGATTTTAACAAGGCCTAGATTCCTTTAATCAGGATAGAGACACTATATGTATGCAATAAACTCCTTACAGGGTCAACATCCTTAACCAAATACTTTTGATTAGTGGATCAGTTGTGGGTATCATCTCCACTAGGGTTTTCCCTTGGCTAGGGTTTCCTCAAGAACAAAACATGGTGTTATGAGTTCATTTTCTTTATGGCTATCCTTGTTATTTAGTCTACTTTATTTTGCAAGCTTCAAGGTAATTTTTTATATCCAGAATTGGGAAAAAGTAAAAGTTTGTAGAATACTGATTCACCCCCCCCCTCTCAGTATTCCCTATTTCTAAAAAACTTCTCACTATGCTTAGGGCAGTGAAGGGATTGGAAAGCTAGACAAGGGTAAGACTCCTAATCCTCAGGGAAGTGAAGGGAATGGTAAGACTCCTCAGGGTAGTAAAGGGTCTAGGAGACCATTAAAATGCCCAAAAAATAAAGATACTATCATAAAATATTTCTTTGGAGTTGGCAATGTTTATGCTCCATCAACTTTTGCAATTGCAAGTGCAAAATCCATTCACAATAGCTCACTAGTACCACTACCACAAGTTGGGGTTGTCATTGAGTTAAATGAAAATCAAAATGCATCAAATGAGGATAAAAATGGTGGCACAATAGAAGATATTATAAGGGATATGCAGAACCAGTTGGATGAAAATTATAGCAATGAAGATAATAATGATGTCGGTAGGAAGAAAAGAAAAAGGGAAATAAAAATGAGGTAGGAGTGGGAAATGACAAGAAATTTTAAGGTTGATTGGTAGAAAAGTATTGGTTCATTGAACCAGTCCTAAACAATGATGAACAACGAACAAAATGTAGGTGTAAGATTTGTACCTAGAAAAATAAAAGAGATAAGAAGTTGCGACTAAAGCTTGATACTATACAAAGCATATTGGTAAGGTTTATGAAAAACATACCATAGACGGACAAGAAATATTAGTAGTGAGATGGAAATCAAAGGACTAATGTCTTCATGTTAAGTATACCATAGAATATGAAGAGCATAACAAGAGAAAGACTGAAATTGCTAGTAGTGAAAATCCAATCAAGGCTGGCTTTAAACATGCATCCGATGAAGCAAACATGGAAAAGACTGTTCAGATGAGTGTTGTTTTTCATATTCTGTCCAGAGGGAATCCTATAAGAGACTTCTCATAATATGGTAATTTATTATCCTTTTTGTGATTTCCTCACTATCCTATGTCACATTGGTCAACAAACGTTGGATGGGAAATGGCAATCTATTTTTCTGAGGTGGAAAAGAAAAATTTACAAGAGAAAGTAAAATAGTCCTGATTCATTTCATTATCCATAGATGAAGTTACTATAGTAGATAACACTACTTGGGTCTGTATGCATGTGTATATAGTAAAAAAACATGTCTGCCAAGCTCATCTATTCTATCTTCATAAAATGAGGGGTGATTCAACATTCGAAAACTTATATTTTAAAGTGAAGAATGCTTTGAATGAAGTTGCTGGTATGGATTATTTGACAATTGGAAAGAAGTTAGTGTGTGTTGGAGTGGATGGAGATGCAGTAATGCAAGGCCAAAGGAATGGTCTTTGTGCAAGATTACAAACTAGTATTTCACCTTACATGCTTGGCATACATTGCATGTCTCATTGAATGAATTTAGCATATAAAATTGTAAGTGATTTTCCTGTAGTGTCAAAAGTTGAAGATCTAGTTCACAAGCTATACTCTTACTTTTGCAGAAGTTCTAAATGTTTTGTAGAATTTAAGATTTTTTTAGAGGGAGTAACACTAGGAAACAAGCTTCTCAAGGATGTTGAGACCAGATGGATCTCTTTGCATGGACCAGTACAAAGAGCTCTAATAGAATATCAATCCTTGATCAGACTAATATATGAGCAATGCTTCATAGTAGACAAAGCTCCTAATTTGTTACATAAGTTAAAGTGATATAGAGACTCTATTAACTTTAGCCAAAATGATTTATTTGTGTTTGTGAAAGGATATGAAATACCAATGTCCCAATCTAAGATAGGAAAGTGAGGTAGATTACTTCCAGTTAAAAGGGTTGATTTTGACAGGATTGTTAAATCTATTAGTGATAATTTGAAGTCAATTTCCTATAAACTTTCAAGTGAGATTTGTGAAAGATTCCCTTGAGAAGAAATTATTGAAGCCATGGGTTGTGTGTTTCCTCATTTTTGGAAAAATATCAGAGATAAACAAACTAATGCACATATCTTTCATAAAAAAAATTGATGAATTGATCAGAGAGTTTTTAAAACATACAGATTGCATTGGACAACCAATTGAAGGAATTTTAGATTCAGCTATATCTTAAAAAACAATGTAGACTATTTTCATCATGTATGAAATTGTAGTTGAAAAACTTGGAGAATCTATTTGAACCTGGTGCAATAACCAGGCTTTGGAAAAGGATAGAACATAGTGAAGTATTTCATGATTCAATATCAAAATATTTCAAACTTGTTGATTTATGTCAAACAATGATATTGGGGTTGGTGGAAGATGAAACAGTTTTTCATGCATTGGGGTTTTTGAAATCAAAGATCAGAAATAAACTAGACATAAATTTGGAAACTTTCTTGAGGTTGTTTGTAACTCAGTACAATGTTAGAGACTTTCCTTATGATAGGGCATTGGCAATTTGGAATTCCATGTGTGAAAGACAAGGGATTTTGAACACTTCAAAACTTGGTGGTGCTACTGTTAGCTTTGAGACAAAAAATGGATCTTGGTCCTAGACTTAGAATGAGGATGAATAATTTTTTGATTTTGAATACCCAACTCAAAATGAAGAAAAAGCTCTTGCTACTAGTCAATTTCAGGAGTAGGATTCCATGTGGGATATAGAAGTGGTAGACTACTCACTGAGTGAGTGAAGTGATTTAAAATTAGCATTTGGTTAATAGGTATTTATATAGTGTATACTTATTACTATACTTGTTGGACTTGAATATTGACAATTTGACTCATATTACAAGTAATAAGTATTATTCATGATTTTTGTAATTTGAGTTTTTATTTCTAAAGTATAATATTAATGTAGAATATTCATGAAATTTGAAGTATAATCATATAATGTCCTTTTTCCTCACTATAAAGTGTAACCGTAAACTATAAAGTGTAAACACCTCGGCCCTCAATGCCTCATAGTCATGCAACCATGTTATTTCAAGAATCAAGATTCAAAACTTAAGTTGGCCTAGTTCGGAAGTTATGCAAACAGTTCATATAACCCTATCTCAACTTTGTTACATGAAAATTAGAGCCCTTTGGAACCCTCCTAAAGTTACGGTGATGGTCTTCTTAACATCTCCACTCTCATATAGCCTTGTGAAGTCCCACACAAATCCTTTTGTAATGTCTGAACTATTTAATCTTGTAACTGATTAACCTTTCTAGAGTTACGCCTATCCGCCAAATACTTCATTGCAACTTCATAACTGCCAACACTAACATCCAAAAAACCCTCATGAAGCTCCGCAAACCACTTGAACATTACTATCATAGGTTTAGAACTATTCATAACAAAGTGACAAATATTAATCCAACCACTGACACATGTCACAATGTATTCCTCTGTGCTTTCCATGTGGCATGCAACTAATTGTCACTTTCAACACCGTTACACATTGTCACTTTTAACTAACTATCTCTTTAATCTAAAGTTACACATGCCATTATTCAGGAGTCCCTTATAAGTTTGGAACCCATCACCATCCTAACCACTTAACCGTTGAGAAGTTATGAAATAGCCCAACATTACTTCAAAACATTGTTGGTGGTTGAAGCTTCTTAATTTCCTAGAAATTGTCGATGTATTATTTGTCATACTCATTAGTCATTCCGAATTTCCTAATGCTAAGCATTTACTTAATTCCTTAATTCCTAAATTTGTAATTTCTTAAAATCAAATATTAATATAATAATATGACATTATACATTTAATTTTAAACAAATTACAACTGCGATCTTGAGCTCTTTACAAAATTGCATAGGCATAGAAAATTACAAAATATCCTTGTATTAACTTCCTTAAAATTTATACATCAATGATCAAGATTCAATGATCATAGTACCAGAGACTTCTATTAGAAATTTACAAAATATCCTTGTATTAACTTCCTTGAAATTTATACATCAAATTCAATGTTCAATGATCATAGTACCAGAGACTTCTATCAAAAATTACAAAATATCCTTCTATAATTGTATTAACTTCCTTGATATTTATACATCAATGTCAATGATCAATGATCATAGTACCAGATACTTCTATCAAAAAATAAAAACTAACATTGGAAAACAAGTTTGGAAACAATTATAAGAGTGACAACTGGCAGCCTGGATTTTTTAGAATCAGTCTTGGTTTGCACCAAAGGTGTATCCATAGCATGTGAACCACAAAGATAAGATACCCTATTTGAATTATCTGACCTCCCTCTATTGGATCTTCATCTAATACCAGAATGATATCAACTACTTCCATCATCCATGTCAATGTTGCAAGGCTTGAATCTCTCCAATGTTTTCCCACACCACAATTTCCCTCATTGATGGCCAAGTTGTCTCTCTAACTATATCCAAGTCTTCAAGGCATTTGTTCCACTTGGCATCTATTATGGCTTGAGATTCACCAACAAACTTATTCATGTCAATCTCCTACTTGTACAATTCATCTACAACTTCATAAAAAGTTGAAATGTTAGCATCACCAACAACATAAGAAGCCACCTTTCTAGCATCCAAAATTTGGTTGAAAGAATCAACCCACTCTTGCCAGTCCTTCAAGTGTCCCTCTATGTCCACAATATCAGGGATATATCCTTCATACTCTTCATCAAAAACCTTTATCTTTGCCTGAATTTTTTGTAACTTGCCAATGAAAAATACATACAAATCCTTTACTAATAACACCATTTCCTTAACATCAATTATTTTGTCAGGTAACTCCATTTTTTTTCCCATTAGTAAAATCAACCTATCAAAGAATTGCAAGTATGGGTCCCAAGTATTAAATAATGGGGTTAGGATAGACAAGGCATTAGAACATTGATATTTTTCCCCTTGCAAAGAAATGAAAGTACTACATGAATGATTTGAGACTTCCCTTTTAAAATATTTAATCTCTGCAATAGCACCTGTTAGAAATAGGGAATACTGAGAGGGGGGGGTGAATCAATATTCCACATATTTTAACTTTTGCCCAATTATGGATATAATAGATTGTCTTTATAAATGCATAACATAAGAAGCTAAATAGCATGCATAAAACTAAAGAACTCATAACACATTATTTGTTCTCGAGGAAACCCTGGCCAAGGGAAAACCCCGGTGGGAATGGTACCCACAAAGATCCACTAATAAAAAGTATCTTGTTAAGGATGTTGACCCTGTTAGGAGTCTATTGCAATCATATAGTGTATTAGTCCTAATTAAAGGACTATAGGCCTTGTTAGAAGTCTCAACCCTGTTAGGAGTTGTCAATACAAAATCTAATTACCAGATGAGCCCACTGCCCAAACAAGTAATGTACACTAATTACAAAAAGAGGTTAAGATACATAACCTTATATTGCTTGCATCAATATCTATTTTCTACTCTTACACTACTGCAATTACATGTACATCATATTTCGCATCATATCACTTATTGCAATTTCTACACTTCCTTTACAATCTACAATTACATTTATACAAGTTATTAAGGTTAATAAATTTACATGGTCAGCTACCATATTACAAAATGAATTTATCTAAGGTTTAACATCTAGGATGTCATCCCTTTACATTGTTAAGTCATTATTTTGATAAACAAAATAATCCCTTAACTCTTTACTAATTTTGTCTTCAAAATCTATCCTGCCGGCTTAATACTGTCTTCGGTAAAACTATCATAACTCTTTCCATACATGTTGTACTAACTTTCACTCTAAGATGGGTGATCAATAGTCATCATAGAGTCTATGTTCAAGTGTGCAAGCACTAAACTTACTCTAGTCAACATCGCAAACAAAAACTATGTCCGTGTGCACTGATGAAAACACTATCTTACACTTAGACAAATTTGCAATGCGCTCTACTATACTTGCTCTTTGATCTGTGCACTCTTCATGTGGATCATATGTTTCCATAATGACAAAATCTATGTACTCAACTCATCCAAATTGCCAACAATGTCCCCCTTTGTCATTGGTGGCAACATATGAGAAAATTGGCTAAGTGTACAAGTTTAAAATCTCAAAATTATGGCCATAGTATAAGCTTCTATCTCCTTCTCCCATTATTTCTTAATGGAATCTACCACATTGAGTAGTGTGCTCAGTCCTTAAGATTCTATTTGGCATGCTTGAAGGTTCTCAAAGTTAAACTTCTGAAAAGATGTCTTCGTTGAAAGACATTCTTCCAACTGCTCTTCAATAATGCTTAACTTCATAAAAGTATGTTCTCTCAAAAGAGTGAATCTTTTCATTTTTTTGTCTCTCTCATCTTGCAAAACTCTGATTTCATCATATAGCTTTCAAATTTTCTTCTCAACATCTAATACTTTCACATTTGGGCTAGAAAGAAGGTTAGATTCATTTTGAATTTCTGCTTCCTTCAGCTTTATCTTCTGATCTTCTTCTACTATTAAGGTCTTTGATTTTGTACACTGTATGTACAAAGATTTTCCATTTTCCAAACTTTTTCTCAAGTTCTTGATACAAATATCAAGATTTATAATATCATTCCTGATATTCTAACTAATGTTCAAAAGCATTCTTGCTTCATAAGCTGGTTGAGCTCTCACTTTTGCAATATTAGATAGATTTGTGAATTCATTGTCAAAAGTGCTCATTACCTTCTTTTTTTTCTCCAAAGGGTCTGCTTCTATAATTTGTGTAGTTACAATGCTTTGTAACTTCTCAATTAGTTCCTTCAGACTCCCTTCAAGATTTTTCACTTTCTTATTCTTGCCAATGATTTTATTCAATGAGGTGATCAATTCCAACTGATCATCATCATCAACTTCCTTTCCTAAATCCTCAAACACAGATCCAATTTCTTTCTTATTTCCAGTCTCAGGAGTAAGAATAATGTCTTCTTTGGTGGGAATAGGTGCTTGAATCTTTGTTGCTTTAGGTTCTTCACTGACAGTTTGGGTTTTCTCTGCTTCTGTATCCAGTTCATCAAGAGCTGAATTGTCAACAATGTTCCCCAAATTCTTGAATACATTGTCATCATTATCCAAGGTGACCTTTGTTCCTTCAATATCTATGGTTTCATTTTCAATGTTAATGGCTAGAGGAGAGGGAATATCCTCTTGTTTTTCTTCACCTTCTTGTTTTGCTGCAACTGATGGTTCTCCAACAATTTATGCCATAACCTTGATTATTGCCCGCTTTGTATTAGAATTAACTTATTCATATTTTCCTCCCATAATTAGAATGGTTCTCCTTTTGGTTCTTAGATGGTTTCTTAGGGCTTTTGATATCTACTTCAGGTGTACATCATCTCTCACATCACAAAGCTTTCTCATGAGATTTTATCTGATAGTAGTGTCTTCTTCTTGTGCTCTCTTCTTTCTATTTACAAGTTTATTATACAAATCATCATGTATTTGACCCTAAATAGTATCAAACTTCTTATTTGCCAAAATCATATGCTTTACAATTACATTCTCCAAATTAAGCCTGTCTAAATAATCATAAAGATTGTAGTACTTGTTCATTCTCATAAAGTCTCCATTTTCAATGATCTACTCATTAAGCTTTTCAACTTTGGGTTTCCAAGATTTCTTCTTGATAGTAGTATCATCATCTTTTATTTCTACAATTTTTCTAGGGACTGGTGGCACCACAGTTTTCTGCCTCTTACCAGGTCCAGTACCAATTTCCTTTATTCTCTTGCTACGTATAGAGGAAGTAGATCCAGTTGGTTTTCTTGCTACTTGTTCCTTCTTTGGTTCCTCTACTTTCACCTTGACTTGTGTATCTTATTGTTGTACAACACTTGATGACAAGGGTGGTACAGACAAGACCTCTTTCTGTCCAATATCTCTGATTGCTACTGCTATCTACTTTGCCACTAGAAATTCATGTTCTGACATTCCTGAATCTTTCAATATTTTCTTAATAGTGTTGTCAACTCTCTTCTTAGACTGCTTCTCTTCAATTATAGCTTTAGTAGAGTTGAAGTTCTCTTCAAAAGTTCCAAATCCATTACACTGGGTGTCCAACTTACACATAAGTAACCTACTGATATACTCTTCTATTTCTACCTCAGATATCTCATAGCCAAGAGGGTCTATGAACTTTTTTCTAGGCTCTAGTGCTTCAATATAGGTAAAGTCACTGTCAACCATGAAACATATATCATCTTTATACTTCTCCACAAGAGACTGTGGGATCCTTGATCTACTAGTTACCAAGTTTTGAAATGTCTTCATCACTAACATAGCACTCTCATTCACTTTGTCAATAACATGTCTCATATATACTTTATTGATTCTTTCCATAGTAGTTTGTCCATCATTCCAATCATTTGCAATGGTGTAAGGAAATCTTCTCAATAGGTGGAAAAACATGTATGTGATTAAGGATGAGAATCTAAATTGTGTATACTTTGTCTTCTCGATCTTTTCCAAATTCTCAAACAATTGAATTCTTATAATTTCACACATATCAATTGGTACCTTGTCAACACACATCAAATAAGCTATGTGTACCATTCCAGCTTCCATGTCATCTTCTCTTGAATTTGCACAAAACTTAGTGGCTAGGATCTTGCATAAATATCTCACATCATCTTGTTTGATCTTACTAATCACAATTCCTCTATCATTATAGGATGAACTTGTGTTGTCCATGACTATTTTCCTCATGTTCTTTTCATTTAAAGGAATAGTACCAACTTTAGATAATCTAGTGACATTGTGAATCAAATCAGCTATAATATCTATCACTCTATCTTCTAGCCAAAGCTTTCCATTGTGAATTCTGCTCAAGATAATCTTAGTGCATTCTTCATTGTCAAATTCATATTGCAATGCATACTTAATAATTTCATTGTCTTTCAAATGATCATATCCTCATCTCAATGACATATCCTAGTTTTAAATCTTTTGATACTCATTGGTGAAATCACTATCACTGATGGTTTCTAAGTTGAATCCAAGATAACTTCTAACATTCTCTAAATGCAAAACTCTATCTGGTACAGATGATAATGCTAACCTAGGATCATCTTCCAAGGGTTCTATTGGTTCCCTCTTCATTCTAGGTCTATTTTTATCTTTGACATTGTGAATTAAAGATACATCCATGATTACTTCTAATTATTTATACTGATTCAAAGATCTACCAAGTAAAATACCTTGATTTCATGATTTTAGGGCTTGCGTAGATTCAACGCTCAAATCCTTCACCAAATCATTGCAAAATGCTTCCAATCACTGCTCTTTTCTCTCCTTAACACTTCAATTCTCTTTGATGATCAAATTATACTGATTATAACCTTTTATTACTTCAATCTCACTTAGATCTAACATTGCATTCAATTCTTTTGCCGCTTCTTTCCAAAAAGTTGTTTCTATTAACCTGCAAAACTTAAAACTTCTTGAGATCTTGCAAAACATAATATTTTTCTTTGCACTCTTAACCATAGCATTAGAACATCATAAAATACCTTGCATTAACTATGCAAGACTCAATTCATCATAAATCTACTTCTACACTAATTCTAAGTTCCTAATCTACTGTAATTTATAGAAATTAGGTGCTTTGAGATAGGTCAGATAAGGATTCTTTCTTACCACTTGATACTTCACCTTTCTGATTACCTTTAGTGCTAAATATGTCTCCTTGATCTATGCTTCTGATAAATTTTACTTCATTTGTATTGCTACAACATCCTTTTTTTCTGTTACTTGCATCTTCATTCCTTCTTGTGTGACTTCTAGGGTTAGGGTTAGGATGAAAGACTCCATTGTTCATTCTGCAAAACCTTGTTGTATGTCCAATCTTGTTGCATATCTGAAAAACAACTCCATTGTTCCCATATCTTGGTCCAGGTGGAGTGATTTGTGATCTGTAGTTTCTAGCAATGTGTCCAACTTTGTTGCATCTGTAACACATTACTCCATTTCTTCTGTTCATATCTTCAATAGATCTCTTATCTGCATTGTTAGTATTCCTAAACATTCTACTATTATTGTTATTCTCAATAAATTTAAGTCTTCTTCATTCAATAGGTCTATGTCCAAATCTAGGACAATTATAACAATAACCTTTAAGAGGTTTAAATTGCTTACTTGTGCAATCTCTCTTCATATGACCAATAGTGTTACAAGTAAAACATCTACATTTGAATTCTCTTTGCATACCTTTAGATGATTCCTCTTGCTTCAATGATTCTTCTCATTTAGGTGCATCTTCAGATTTGTTGATCTCATCAAACTTCTCATCTATGCTTTCAGATATTTTCAGATCTGGTTTCTTGCTTCCATCATCTATCTTGAATGTATTAAATCCAAGACTAGTTTTATCATAGAATGGTTTCTGATATGATATTTGTTTATCAATATTCTCACTAGTTGATATTTGTATTGTATTTCTCAAGTTCAGCATACTGCAAATTGACTTTCTCAAGTTCAGATGTTACTTTTCCAAGTTTAGATTTTAGTCCTTCATTTTCAGTCTTTAGACTTTCATTCTTGGATTTCAAATTTGTTTCATTCTTTCCATTTCCATCTTTCAAACTAAGTTTCAAATTTTCTATCTTTAGTTCATGCTTAAGGATCTCATTTTCTTTTTCTAAATTGTCATCACAATCTTCAATAAGAACTTCAGATTTTAGATCTTCCAACTTGTTTTTCAATTTTTCAATGAGGTTCTTTGCATCATCATATTTCCCTTTCAGAATGTCTCTTTCATCAGTAAGCATATCAATTTGTTCAAGAGCTTCTTCAAGATTCTTCTGTAGCTGATCCATATCCATAGAGATCTTACTCAAGCTACTAGGCTTTCCTTGAATGATTCTTTTCTGAGTAACTATGCTCTGATACCAATTGTTAGAAATAGGGAATACTGAGAGGGGGGGGTGTGAATTAGTATTCCATATATTTTAACTTTTTCCCAATTATAGATATAACAGATTGTCTTTATAAATGCATAACATAAGAAGCTAAATAACATGCATAAAACTAAAGAACTCATAACACATTATTTGTTCTTGAGGAAACCCTGGCCAAGGGAAAACCCCGGTGGGGGTGGTACCAACAAAGATCCACTAATAAAAAGTATCCTATTAGGGATGTTGACCCTGTTAGGAGTCCATTCAAATCATATAGTGTATCATTCCTGATTAAAGTACTATAGGCCTTGTTAGAAGCCTCAACCCTATTAGGAGTTGTTAATACAAAATCTGATTACCAGATGAGCCCACTGCCCAAACAAGTAATGTACACTGATTACAAAAAGAGGTTAAGGTACATAACCTTATACTGCTTGCATCAATATCTTTTTTCTTCTCTTACACTACCACAATTACATGTACATCATATTTTGCATCATATCACTTATTACAATTTCTACACTTCGTTTACAATCTACAATTACATTTATACAAGTTATTAAGGCTAATAACTTTACATGGTCAGCTGCCATATTACAAAATGACTTTATCTAAGGGTTAAAATCTAGGATTTCATCCCTTTACATTGTTAAGTCATTATTTTGATAAACAAAATAATCCCTTAACTCTTTACTAATTCTGTCTTCAAAATCTATCCTGTCGGCTTAATATTTTCTTCGGTAAAACTATCATAACTCTTTCTGTACATGTTGTATTGACTTGCACTTTGAGATGGGTGATCAATAGTCATCATAGAGTCTATGTTCAAGTGTGCAAGCACTTAACTAACTCTAGTCAATGTCACAAACAAAAACTGTGTTCGGGTGCACTGGTGAAAACATTATCTTACACTTAGACAAATTTGCAATGTGCTCTGCTATACTTGCTCTCTGATCTGTGTGCTCTTCATGTGGATCATATGTTTCCATAATGACAACATCTATGTACTCAACTCAGCCAAATTGCCAACAACACCTTCTTCAAAGTCTCATTTTCAGCAATTCTAGTATCATATGGCTGATCAACATCTATTATTATCTTTTTTGTTGTAAGTTCTAGAGCTAATGCCCCCTCATACTCAGTTTGGACCCCAGCATCACAAAGCTTTGTAAATTCCCTGGATTGATTTTTTAGACTATTTATTTCATCTTTTAGCTCCTTCATAGTCTTATCCAAGAGAAAATTCTTCTTCCATTCCTCTTGAAACTTTTTTCTAGTTGACACATAATCTCTGAATTTTTTGGCTAGTCTATTCTCTAAGTCCTCAACCACTACTTTATTCATGGAGGATGCATGATGTAGGAGATTTTCTATCTTTGATCCTATAGTGTCCTGCAACCTCCATATTAATTGGCTACCCTGTGTTGTGTCTTAGATGTTAACCAATATGGGCTTATTAGATTCTAAGGCCACACACCATACTACTAGTGTCTTAGTGTCCATATTGAATCCATAACCCCTATGTAGTCCACCAAGGCCAAAAGCTTCATAAGCTAAAGCTTTATCAACAACATGCCACTTCTCTTCACAAGATCTCTTGCCTCCTCCATAGTTAATGTTTCACTATTGGGATCATAGGCCTGTAATTTTTCAATCATTTCAATAGTCTTTTCCTATGATTCCCCTGGTTTCAAATACAATGTTAATTTATTCTACTTAACTCTAAAGAGAAAACATTTAAAATCATCAGACTTGATGAATTCATCATCATCTATAAACTCTTTAGCTTGGATGACCCTGTCATCCAATCTAGCTGCAGGCAATTCTAACTCATCTAGGGCCTTTTCTCTCTCATCTTCTTGTGATGTCAAAAATTGTTGTTTTAAGTTAGCAAAGTAATGCCTATTACCTGGCAGGATTTGTAGTGCCTTTTGCCTTTCCTTTTTTGGTACATTCATCAACTTTTGTTTCTTTGATGACCCCTACTCAAACATGGATGGATCAACTTGTTCTATTTCTACCATAAACACCACATTAGGTTAAAATTCCTCATGGTTTATTCTATCCTCCTCCTCAGGGATGTTTGGTAATTTAGACATAATATCTTCACAATTATCTATACACATGTCAATTATCGGCATGTATTTGAGATCAAGAAAGAAACCTGGGAAGGTAGGGTCTGCCTTTTTCAATTCTTCCTCTACCCTTACAATATTTTTCCATTTATGACTTCTCTTTTCATAGATATCTTGACTAAGAGCATTTCTAATAACATCCTCATCTGCCATAGGCTGATTTAGAGCCAAATTGTGATTCCTCATTTCTCAGAATTCTCCTCTAACGAAGTCTTCAGGGTCATACATCCTTGCATTTGTAGATGGCAATCTGAATTATCTTAGGAATTCATGGATTTGGTCCACAATATCTTTACCTATAAAGAAATCCTCTATTTGGAACTTCCTTTCCAGAAAGGTTCCCTTATGTCTTTTAGGGCCTAAGTTTTCTCTATCCATCATGATAAGTTGTCATAGGAATTCTATTAGTGCCAATATTTATGGGACATATTTTGGTAGTATGTGTGGAGGTTGAGGGAAAGCATACACTCTCATAACAAATAAAATTCTTTTAAAAAAAATATCACCTCAATTGTACTTAATTTTATTGTCAATTTGAAATGCAAAGGGTCAAAGCAATTTTCTAACAATTAAAGGCAATCTATCCCTCACAACACCTAACATTTCATTATTGGATCCACAAAATCACTATAAAAAGAAATAGAATTAGAGAAATGTTAGCTTATATCCCATAACCTAGTCCAGAGCTAAAGCAAAATAGTTCCTCCTGCATTCTCAGTCTCATTGATGAACCTTGGGTTGATGTAGCCAATATTGTAATAGAGGTTCAGGTGCATCAGCATGGAATAGTGATTGAACTTGAAGCTTTTCAAATCAATCTTTGCATTCATCAACTCAGTCTACATTACATTGATTATGTGCCGCACATAATCAAAGTCCTTATTGGTGTACAAGTCCTAAACATTTGTAGCCATGACATAAATGTCAGGAGTCACTATCAAACCTACATCTATTCCAATAACTTTGTGTACACCGTAGATGGTATTCTGGAAATAGGGAAAGAAAAGCTCAATATCAAATGAATCTATAACCTTCTTTGGCAACAACCCTACCTCTTTCTTTTCTTTATGAATATTCTTCCTCATAACCCTTCCAGTGTAGTAACTTTTTTGTCTATTAAATAGGGCCTCTTTTTTTGCTAGGTTAATATCCATGCTCATAGGTCCTTGAAGGTCAAAAGCTTGAATAAAAGTTTCTATGTATAACATGAAGAGTATAGAGTTTTCCTTCTTGTGTAAAGCTTGTGTCAATGGATTGTATGCTTGAATTAGCACTTTCATGAGGTCTACATCCAAAAATACCTCAGAGACTATCAAATTTCCCAAGTTCCTATCCCATGGGTTTGAAATGGGAGGGTCTCTCAATCTATTGTTATATAAATAGATGAAGAGCTCATGACTAGTTGTGTTTGGGAAGACAACATCCCTATAGAATGCATAAGGGTCCCTCCATTCATAAGTGTTAGTTGATTGCAAATTTGAGGATCCAGGCAATAGTTTGATCCATTCCTCAGTGTATATGTTTGGCCTCTTTATTCTTGAATTCACACTCTTTGCTGATACTCCAACAACCTCATGAGATCCTTGTTCTACCATTCATTATGTATACTAAACTCTAAGCAATAAGCTCCTTTTTTGAACTTAAAGGTTTCAACTCTCTATTTCTCTTTGACTCTAAAAATTATGGATTCTTTTGTGAAGTGTGAACTGTCTTTAATAATTAATAAGAAACTCACAACTAGCCACTAGGCCACCTACTTTATTAAAAATTAAAATCTCATCAAGCACACATGTATGAAACTAGTAATTACCTTTTTCAGAAAAGTGTCATTGTCAATTGTCACTTCTAGCATAGATTTGGTAGCAATCTGAGGGAAAATAATTGGTGTGTTGCTGAAGTTATGCTAATGGTACATCTAACCCTATGTCCCTATCTCAACTTTGCTACCTGTAAATTAGGGGCCTTGGCCCTTGTCCCTTGGCCCTTTGAATTTGAAATCCTAAAACTTTGAGACTTGTGAAGTTAGACAACACCTTTTAGGAACTTCGAGACTGTTAAACTGACCAGGGAAAAGAAACCTTGAGATTTTACAACATAGCCTAGCATTACTTCAAATGTCATTCTTTAGTCTTGACACTTGTACTTCATAACCACCATCACAAATGACCAAGAAAACCTAGCGAAGCTCTACAAACATTCCATTATTTGACACTTTCCACGTATCATGTAACTTACTATCACTTTTCAACACCTTCCGAAGTTACGCACACAGTTAGTCAGGACTTCAAAACCCATAACCATCATAACAACTTAACCATTGAGAAGTCATGAAACAACTAGACGTAACTTCAGAACCCATCACCATCATAATAAATTAACCATTGAGAAGTTACAAAATAATCAAGCATAACTTCAGAGCTTGGAGTGGGTTACTTACAAGTTACTACTAGTCAATTTCAGGAATCAGGAGGTGGGAGTGGGTTCCAAATTTCAATGTGCCATGTGGGATTTAGATTTTAGAAGCGTTAGACTTCTCATTCATTTAGTGAAGTGATTTAGCATTCTGATTCAATTAATAGGTATTTATAATTTTATACAGAATCATAGTCCACATATACTTCAAAGTTCAAGTTAGGGTATGTGTAGGATCATGGTATGCCAAAAAGTGGCGATGTGAAAAAGAAGTCCTGATTGATAGACTCTTTGAAAAACAACTATAACTTTCAAACAATATAACATTTTTGAAATTTGAAATATACATCACATTCTATGGTTTAGCTAATACAATAATAATAAACAATTATTTCAATTTGATGAAGTTTAGACTAAGTTATGGTGGTCAAACATGAGAGTTTTTATATTCAGGCTACTTTGTCGCAAAAAAATCATAATCAATTATTTACTTAGAAGAAAAATATGAAAAAATATACATCACATTCAGACATAAGTCTACTACTTTTATTCAGAATCTTATAAAAAAATATTATCATTTGATTTTGTTTAATGTGGTTAGACATACACCTACTTGTTATCTTTCTAGTCCTGATTGATAGACTTATTGAAAAATAACTATAACTTTCAAACTGTATAACATTTTTGAAATCCAAAATATGTGTCACATTCTATTCTTTTCCTACTACAAGAAAAATAAAAAGATTTTCAATTTGATAAAGTTTAGACTAAGTTAATGTGGTTAGACATGAGAGTTTTTGTATTCTAGAAAAGTTGTAGAAGAAAAATCATAATTAATTATTTACTTGGAAAAAATTATAAAAAAATATGTGTCACATCTGGACATGAGTCTAATACTTATATATAGAATCTTGTAAAAAAAAATTATCATTTGATTGTGTTTAAGGTGGTCAGACATACACCTACTTATTTTTTTCCTAAAATTTTCATACTACTACATTGAAATTTAAAATTTTCAACATATAGAATAATTGTTTTTCAAAAAAGGCCTAGTATCTTAGAAAATAAATTCAATTTTCTACAGATTATCTTCTTACATATTTTTGATATAATATTTAAAACTTGTTCAAATTTTTATATCAACTTGCCTAAACCTGATTTTTTGAATTTTCAAAGCCACTTAAGGGCCTAGTTTGGCATACCATGATCCTGCACGTACCTATTAATTAATAATTACAATTTACATATTTTTTAATTTATAAAACTATTGTTCAATTTCATGATTCACATAACATGTTATTGTATTGACTATTGAAATTTGAAGTATAAGCAAATAACACATAAAACGCTATTTGAAAAAGAGTCTTCTCATATGTATTACTATTAATTTCAAAAATGATACTCATACATTTAAATTTTTAGTTTTTCTATATTTCTACTATACATAATACTGGTAACCGAATGGTTGCAGTTTTCTCAGAAGGAGAAGCAAAAATCTTCCAACCGTTTCCAAAAACAAAATGAAAAGTATATTTGTATTTACAAATTACAAGTAACAAAAATTATCCTAAGATCCTTTCATAGGAAATTAGAAAAGCCTAGTCTGACTCCGACATATCCTAATACAAATAGTAATTTGTTAATATGTTATAGTATAATATAATAATACTACCCACAAAGAAAAAAAGATCATCTGATGCACAGACCAACAAACAACTAGATCATCTCCTCTTGGAACCCCTCCTGGTTGAAGCCATGATTGTAAAAAATGGCGCGCATCTCCACCTTGTCATGTTCTACTTCGAGTTTGAATATGTCACTTTGGTATCTAGCATAACTAGTAGAATGATCCCATGTTGTAGACATAAGATGATTGAGGACATCCTACTAAATCTCCTCCTCCATATCCAAATTTAGTTGGATAATAGGTTTTGGGTTCTCATTTGATGATCCATCAGCTACTGGAAGACCCATTATGTCATCCAAATTTAGAAATTTAGAAAGTGCCCTGTGTTTTGAAATTCCACTATCGAGGATTATATAAAGAAATTAATCACCAACTTGCCATCCGCAATAAACTTTGAAGGAATGTTTCATGTAAGGTGTCTTTCCTTGAAAAAATAAATTAATGAATATCGATAAAGAAAAATTGCAGACACTTGTATCCTGCGTAACTTGGCTCTGAAGTTGAAAAGAAAAATAATGAATGTTGATGAATCACAACTCATATCCTGTACAAATTATCCTTTTTAATGTCTAATCAAAATCTTGGCCTGGATTATGTACTACTGAAGTTACACAGACTACCAATGTGACCTTAGAACCACCATATCCTGGCTGTGATTTTAAATTTTTAACTGGCAACTTGGCAGCTACATTAAATTTTGAAGGAATGTTTCATGTAAGGTGACTTGGCTCCAAAAAGAAAAATAATGAATGTTGACAAATCACAACTCATATCTCATACAAATTGTCCTTTTTAATGTCTAATCAAAATCTTGGCATGGATTATGTACACTATGGAATAATTTAAAATCATTGATAAGTCTCATTAATTGCACTTTAGTCTTCAATGGCACTGTAACTTTGTAGCAAAGTTATGCAAACTACCAGCATGACCTCGAAACCCCCATATCCTAGCTACAATTATAACTTCTGAAGTCACGCACACTGTCAACCTATCCTTTGCATATCTTCATGGCCTTCAACTCCAAACTACCAACATAATCATCAAAGTCATGTACGCCATCAACCTGACCATTACATATCTTTGTAACTGTCAACATCAACCCTCCTTTTAGCATGCCGAAGCTATGCACATTGTCACTACAAACTAACCTCAGACATGACCTTTGTGTATCTTTGTAACCATCAACATTGACCTTTGTGTATCTTCATGGCCTACAACTCCAAACCGCCAACATAATAGTCAAAGTCATGCACACCATTAACATGACCATTATGTATCTTCATAATAGTCAGTGTCGACCCTCCTTTTAGCTTGTCAAAGCTACACAATCTATCACCATAAACTGGTCATCATTAAATGACATGTAGCACCCAACTTGTCTTTATCTCCATACTCAGCTTAGCTCCGTCTGCATGTGTGGTCAAGTTTTGGTCTTAGTCCTATCACTATGTTTTGAATATTCACCAATATATATTATTTTATACTATAAATACTATTTTTTATTCGCCAATTTATACTATAAATAATGTTTTTTATTCGCCAATATATACTATAAATATTATAAATACTATTTTTTATTTGCCAAAATTTTCCACATAGTTTCAGGGAGCATGAATGATTTGCCAATTGAGATTATTATTTTTTCTTTGTAAACTAATTTTTTTCTCCAATAAAATTAATATTTTCCTCTGTAGTTTTCCAAATTTTGCCAATCTTTTATACCTTCTTTGAAGGGGGGGGGGGGGGGGGGGGGGGGCGGTTTCTTAAATATTACCCTACAGCTCAGGTACTTCTACTATTTTCTTAAATATCCCTAAAACTCCCAATCATCTCCACAATGTCTCTATGTCATGATGACAATCTTGATTGGTGTCAAAGCTTTGAACAAATAGATAACATGATAACATGTACAAATGATTCATCTTGAAATAAAGGATTACTTACATGGTATTGGAGGCAAAATATACTATTTAGAGAGTTGTTACTATTCTTGTTCTCAGATCTAAACTCTCTTCTATTAAATTTAGAATTTTACCCTTCAAATATTTGAAAATATTCAAAATTGATAATATTCATGTCCTTAACTACATAACATCCATCATTAAGACCAGCTGGTTCTTCTAGCTTCTGCATTAGTTGTATGAAAGATGAATATTTGGTTGGAAATAGTAAGGACTTAGTGTTGGAGGAAAGTTTAAAATATAGTGATAAAATTATGAAAGATGATATATGCCATAAAGGTCTATGGGGTCTTGAAGACCTTAATCTAGGCTTGGAAACAATAGTTTTTCCCCTTAACCCTACCACATACTACAACAGGGACTGTACCAAGTGGCACTTCCAAACTAGACTTAACGTTGGAGGAAACTTAATGGTTATGCACTCTTGCATTGGAGTATTATGTGGGTGGGTGACCTCCTAGGAAGTCCTGATGCTTCATCTCTATGAGCATCACCTAGATACAATGAGTGCTTAATATTCCATTCATACTTATAAGAAATGGGTTCTTCTGAATCCATACACATTAGACATTGGTCAATGAGTTTGACTAAAAAACTACATAGTTGAATCCTGATAACAATATCACAATTTGAATTGTTGTCAAAAATATCTCCTACTTTATTTGCTACTAACTTGAGAGTTTCAGGAGAGTAGACACTAGAATCTTGACTAACCAGAAAACCAACAAGTAACTATGATAGATGTTATAGATGGCATCCTCTAGATTTTAAAATCATGATAGATGTTAGCTTGGAGACACTTTCTATGTTTTTTGAAACATATCATGTATGGTATTATATTAATATAGATACAAACCTATTTCTTGAGAAATTTTAATATACTAAAATTTTACTGACTTTTACATTTATCAATACAAGTGAAAATTTTATGTTGTTTGACCAATTCCAAATATCAACATAAACCATTTTGTCACATGCATGTTACATTAACACGTTCATTTTTATCTAACTATTGAATAGTGGTATTAAGTATTTTGTCATAAAGAATCAAACATTTAGTCCAGGTGTATGTGTATCCTTTAAAATCTATTTAATAGTTTAAATTAAATGTAAAGCTATTTGATTTACATTATTAATCTCAATCATACACATTTAGGGTGTTTAATTAAAATAAATAGTATCATCACAACAATTTTTTCCCTTAAAACATGAAACAAAAGTGTAACATAATACCATTTTTGACAAGAAAATTAAGCATCCACACTCATGGCCTCCTGCTCAAACAGGACAAAGCCTCTGAAAGGCATCCAAAAAAGCCTTCTTCCAAAGATCTATAGTTAGCCCAATTTTAATAAGAAATCCAAACAATAACCAATCAAGAGGAGGAAGATCGTCTAGAAAATAACAACTACTAAGAAGATATTTAACAAATTAACAAATGGAAAAATAAAAAATGCTTGAGAAGTTACCACAACATTTTTTATAACACTGAATAATGAAACCAAGGCGCATAATATACCTCCACCCAAATTGAGTTAGTAGTGGAGAATATTTTTTTTGAAAGGAAAATGGAAATAGATAATAAATCTTGTAAAAGGGAACTATAAAAAATTTAGGAGAAACACACCACACAACACTCATTATTGGTTAGAGAAAATTTAGAGCGTTTTGTTCTAGAATCTACCAAGAATTTTTCACAGGGGCCTTAAGTGATGTAGAGCACCATGAGAAACACATAAAATCTCTAGGTTACTATTGATCCAAGCATCATCTCATGATTCTTTAACCTTCGTAAGAGGCATCTAACAAGATTAATCATCCAATGTTGCTAAAATGTTCTTGAAGTTAACACAATTCTCTTCAATCCATCATCAAGATTGTTCAACAACTTTAGGAACCAAAACAACATTCTATTCAAGGTCTTCAAGAAACATAACACCTCATTAGCCTTTGACCACACATTTAGGCCTCAAAAAAGTTACTAGCCTTATTTTTTGATCACAAATTAATCAGTAAAATAACAATCTTGCTATCAAATCAGTCACAAACAATATCCATTCTCTATTTCTTTGAATACATCCACAAATCTGATCCTAATATGAGATTGGGATTCAAGTATTATCAACCATAATTGCATTAAATCAAGGAATTTCACCTTTGCATATTACAAGAAATCACCATTGGATTGTTTATCATCTCTACTCCATTTTTTGTCCATAATACAACACATTAGTCCATTCAACAAATCAAACTTTATGATCACCTTTATTCAAAGTAATCATTTTGGTCCATTGTCCCTTATTATTAGAGTTCAACCTTAAGGCCTATTAGGCCATGGAGATAGCCTTCTTATCTTACTATGTCAGTCCTCTTATCAATCGATACAATTAATTTCCATGATTGAATACATTCCATGATTCAAAAAAGAATAAAACACTTCAATGTCTTAAGTAGGACTATCATAATTGTGACAGTTTGACAGTACTACACTTTGTTACTCACAAATTTCATTCATGACATCATTAGAGAAATCTCTTTAGTGAGGATGTAAAAATATAGGTTTCTAACAACATATCAAAAAATCATTAAGATCCAATGGTTAACTTTCACATCATTACGTCTGCACAAAGATTGTTTTTACTATCACAAAGAAAACAAGAAACATGCATGTCCAGTCCACCTAGGGCATCAAATTTCTTCCAAAGGCCACAACTTATCAACGTGACACCAAATGAATTTAAAATTATAATGAGAGTACTTTAAAATCCCAAAGATACCAAATTTTTGAATGGTTAAGGTTAGAGATATTTTTGTGGATATATTAAGCTAGTTTTTCCACTAATGTTTCTTTCTATCAAATGTGAATATCATTTATCATATTCAGTGTGTTCCTTGGGGAAAAATATGATTTTTTTATCTTCCTTCTTTAGGTGGTTTATGATGTGGCAAGCTAGGAAAGTTTCAATAGTTGAATGCTATTGATTTTTATGCAAGTGAAAATGTCAACAAGTTTCTTGTTGGTAACCAATTTGATTGAATGCCAATAGAGAAGTTGGGTATGAAACTACCAAGGTAATTTTAGTTTTACCCTTATATTTTCTTAAATAAAGACATCATTGCATAGTTATATTTCACTTCTCTTTTGATGTTCATTATGCCTTTTCCAAGGCCATGGAATTCCTTTAAATTGTTTGCCATTTTTTCTTTTGGCAATTTTACTATTTTTTCAATGTCATTGTATCATATTTGTAAGAATTTAACCAAGGCAATGAATGTAATGCCAAGATCTAGAAGCTCAAAAGATAGCACAAGAGAGACAAATATGATATGATCAAATGATAAAATAATAATGAATAATAGATTGATTTATTGATTACATACAATGTAGGAATGCCCCAATATATAGGCAATGTGATAAGACTACATGATAAGGAGATGATAAGCTATCAACCAATCTAGGTGGAATCACATGTCCACCAAAGGTGGATAATCCTCCATTATACATCAAAGTATGTGCAACATGTGCAACAATGAGAGGATGATAATGTGATAAGAGCACTAAAGGTGGATCTCACACACAAAGAGGTATGTGATGCAAACTATCACACCTAAAGTGAAAATTCTCCCAACCATGTGCTAAAATGAAATTCAAACTCCTCAGTGTTGTTAGTGTTCAAAATTGCAGATGATCAAAACTAATTAGAAAACCTCTGATTCTTAACTCTTATAGTCCCAATAGATTCATCAAACAATAACAAACACCAAGGTAATAAGGATCTATGTCCTTCTTCACTTTGAGCTTTTACCTACAGGTGGGTATACCTATTAGATTGAATTCTTAAAATATCACAATAGCTATCTATATACTTGATACAGATCTAAGCATATAAATCTCTCACAAATTTAAAGTAAATCATTATTTTAATTGATTGATGGTGAAAATAGTGCAATCCTAGAAATAACCAGTGCTAAATCCTAGGGTGTTAGAGTCAAATAAATGTAAATCTACAGAAAATTTCTCAACTCAAATAACCCAAACCCTAGATAAAATGCCTTAAAAATTATCTTCTTATGCATACACCATGTCATCAAATTCATCCACAAATATTGAAATCTCTAAGACCTCACTCAAGATTTACCCCTCCCTTGAAAGGAACTCAAATTTCAACCCACTATCTACCTTGTAGAAAGATGTACCTAAAATGCCTTGCAAATTAAATACACAAAGAAATCACATTCATACATGAAAACAAAAAGATATACATGGAATTTCAATATATTTTTATTTATTGACTTCTTGTATCAATACATTCAAGAACTTGGATTCCTGACAATCAAAACACTAAAATTATAAACTCTTAGTACAATGAGTATTTCACCACCTTTTGGTGTAATTTAGAACTTTCTATATATAAGAAAAACCATTTTGGAATCCTTTAAAAAAGGATGCAACAAGCTTCGAATGGTTTTGATAGTGACTTGCACTAGAGTACAAAATATTTAAATTTCAAACAGAAAGGAAAGAAACTCACACCAGAAGTTGTTTCTTCTCATTGTGAATCCCCTTGAGTTGAACCTTTATTTGTTAGTAATTAGAGCAACTGCTAAATTTGTTATGTGAATGATGACCGCCATTATGGGCTAACCTACATCATTCTCTATATAATAGTTGCTCTCCCTATATTTCAAGATTAGGTGCCAAGTGTGGTTGACTCTTCTTCTTCTGCTTTTAGCTCAATGACAGCTGGCCTTTTCTTCTTTTGCTTTGTATTTATTTCCCATGTTGCCACATCATCTTCTAAGGGCCAATTATACCCTTGCAAATCCTGTAGCAATTTGATTTTCCTATCCCATATGGAATCATTGATGGCCTTATTATCAACAACAAACTTAATGCAATCATTCTCAACCTTGATCAGGTTATCAATTATATTTTTGCAACCATCCATGTCCAAAGAACCATTATTACCAAGGAAGGCCTTCTGCTTGATCATTGTTCAGCTTATGCTTGTTTTCCACTCATCCAAACCTATTGTACTTCCATCATCCCTATAAATTGAAGGAAAATACTTGGTATAGCCTTGACCAAACATGGCCATTTTAGCCTTTACTTCATTTGTCTTCCCTTTGAAAAACCTCAAGGTGGTACTAATCAATTCTATCTTCTCATAAACCTTAGTAACCACCTCAGGGATATCTCATCTATGAGGTTGCAGTGCATCTAATTTTTCAAATAGAGCACTTCTTCCAGGCCATTTATTAAAGAGTGGCTCCAAAGTAGCCACTACCTCTTTTACATTTCCATTAATCTTCTGCAACATGTCTAATGCTTGATGAACTAAGTCCATTTTTTCTTTAATTCTTTCACATTTATGTTGCATGATGTCAGAGATAGCCCTTAAGGCTACATCCAACTTTACTTTCTCTGAATCCTCTGATGTCGTGTCAGAAATCTTTGCCTCTAGCTGGACTGCAACTTCAATCTGCAAAGTTGGAGGGGGGACTACTTTTGAAGCTTCCTCAAGCTTAGCCTTTAAATCATCTAATTCATCCTCCAGAGCCTTGATTTTCATCAGCCTTAAGTATCTATCTTTGGAAATCTTTACTAAATTCTCAAACAGCAAAGCATATCTGTTTGGTAATTTGTTTGCCATTGCTTCATTTAGGTGGGCAAAATGTGTCACATCTTTTGACACCTCAAGATCACTAGTATTCTGGACATTCCAGATGATCCTTTCCCCCTCCATCTTATCATCTATACTCACCATAGAAGGATTTTGGGTCCTTGGGGCTAAAGACCACATTGCCATAGTTTGGGACTTTGGATCATATCCACTTCCTCTAATCATGTCACCAATGTGTACTTCCTAATATAGACTGCCCTCTATTTGCTTCCTTATCTGATAAATGATGAAGACTGAGGTCAAATCCCATCTAGGAATCAAGAGCATCTTGTATACAAATAAATGTACCTCCATAGAATTAGGGTTAGTCATAAAAAATAAGTGAAATAATAACTAAATACAACCACAATTGAGCAACTATTTAACAATGTCAATGACTAATTGAGCATCCTATGGCTCTCTAACTAGAATGTTAATTTATAAGCTCTCAGCAAGCTCTCACTAATGACAGTCCTAGTATGAGAATGATGAAGATAAAACAATTCTAAAGCTAACAATTATCAAGATAAAATGCTAAAATTGCTCTTAAAATGCTTTCTAAATTCAAATTGCAAGAGGTTTGATGCAATTCTCAGATAGGTGGTTGATTGAATTATGAAGGATTTTAGCCTTCCTTTTATAGATTTTCCCAATGGTGGGGGGTGTAGTTGTGTTTGATCATGGTTGAGTTTGGGTTAAGTCTTTGGTTCCACCCTTTGAAGACAAAGAAAAGTTTGTGTCCTCAAAGCTTGGGACAAGTAGACAAGATGGATGGCTAAGATTCTCTTTCACTTTGAGTGATTGAGATTCAATTTGGCTTGATCCATGTGAATGCCTTTCTTTTAATTTCATTGGTTGATTGATTTTCCTCTCCTTTTGGTTTGTTGAGAGTAATTGATTTTTATTAATTGATTTATTTTAGCCATGTACCCCTTGAATGGGTTGAATTTAATTTAATGCAAGACTATACAATTAATTGAATTAATTGTATTTTGATTTTATTGCACTTGATTAAAATGCTCTCAATTTTGATTTATCTTGAATTAGGACTTGATTTTTGTTTTGATTGGCTAATATTGCATTGTGATTCAATTGATTCAATCATGTCCTTGATTTAATTTGATTTCACTTGATTTACTTTGAATTATCATTAAATTGTCTTTATCCATTTTTAGGTGATTACAAATGCCCCTCTTTGAGTTGACGTGTGAAGCATGTCAATTCAAAGAATATTCTAATCTAGCTTGATTGATAGGTCTTGATTCAACAATGGTCGATCTCTGATGTTTGTTCTTAATATTTTTCAATGGTCGATCCTTTGATTTCCGATATGAAATTGTTGTAAATATGATTGATATGAAACTCTCCTGATTGATGTGGTTCCCTGATGATCATTCTCGATATGATGATTGATTTGATGATTTGTCCTGATATGATTCCTGATTTGGTGCTTTGATATGATGCCCCTTTCATTTGATTACAAAAAATTTTATGATAAAAGATTTCACCTTGATTTGATGATCGGTCTCTGATTTTCATTGATGTTACTGATGTTGTTGGTTTGATTATGTGATGGTATGCCACCTCAGAAATGAAACATAGTGTTATTTTGATAGATAGGTTTAAATGACTTATTGATATGTTTTCATTTCTGAAAAACACTCTATGATATGCCACACTTCTCAATTCACCCCGGTCATGAGAAAATTTGATGAGAAAAGATTTGATTGATAAGATGTTGTTGATTTTGTGAATGAGTTGATGATGGTTTGGTATCATTTGATGTCAGTAAAAATCACTTGGTTGATGTTGATGTCAATCTGATAGGATAAGTTAATGGGTTGATATTTTTCTCTCAATATCTAGAGAGACAAAACAATGATTTTCCTTCCTCACGATATAGAGTTAGGAGTTTTGATGTACTCAAGATGAGCAAATGGATGATAGGATAACTTGATTGACATTAGATGATCAATTGGATGATCTAACTGATTTATATTTGATACATGATGATTAGATGATACAAAATTATGGATTGATAGAAGAGAAGGTAATGAATAGAATTAGGTTGCCCCTATTTGATTAGTATGAGTGATTGTTGATGATATCCTTAATGAAGCATGAATCATTTTGATGGATCAAACATTTAAAGATGTATCTTGATGACATTGATGTACCTTTGATGACCAGATTAAATTGAACATGATTTTTGATGATGGATACTTCAGACATTGATGATGTTGTTCAAGACTTTGATTATATTGATGGACCCTTGATGATGTTGATTAGGACTTTGATTATATTGATACAAAATTTGATGATGTACCATTGATGATATCATTGATCATTTGATGTATCTTGATTTGGTCTTTTGATAATGATAACTCCACCCCCTTTTAGATTTTCCTCTTGAAAATTAAGCTAAGAAAGGCCAAACAATATATACAATGCATCTAATCTAAGATGTATGCAGCCAACTGTCATTATTCAAAATTTGGAGCTTATAATCATCATTGAGCATTTGGAACATGAAATTGGTACAACCCTCACTGGTTCAACCATGATGATATGAATACCTCTTTCCTTGGATTTTAATATTGCAAGTAAATAGACAAAGAATTGGTCCCTTTCATATACAAATGTCCTCGATGATTCTTTGATGATCATGTCATTAGATAGATTTGCATACTACTATGAATCAACCTGACAAGCACTCAAGAAGAAATCAAGAAAATATTATGTCTTCATCATTGCTCATCTAGTCAAAGACTTCATCGATTTTCTAAAAAGACATGATTCCAAAAATTTAGTAACATGTTGAATGTTTTTGCTTTTGTTTGTAGATCCATATTTCAAAAACTTCATCCACTTTGATCCTGAGTTATGTTTAAGCTTTTTAGATTTTGATCTGATTTTTCAAATTTTGTCATTTAAATCAAGTATTTGGGTGTTTGAAATGTGATATTGATCCATAAGTTCCAGTGTAGCCATTTTTCAATTTTTGGTGTAATGATTTGAGCCAACTGATCTCTTCTTTGATAAGCTCGTTGAATTTGAATTGGTGCCCCCAGTTTCATTTGGAAAAGATAGTGCTTTGGAGGGCAATGCAGCTTTTGAGTGTTCACTTAAGATTTGCAATTTTTTATTTTTTATTTTTTTGAATTTTTGAAATTTTTGATTTTTTTGAATTTTAGAGATTTTTAAATTTTTTTTAATTTTTAAAGGAACATTTTCACCTTTTTATATTTTTAGAGATTACTAGTTCTCAAGCAAGATCACATTGAATTTGTCCCAATGTTTAGCAAGGTATAGGACATGAAAGATGGATTTGCTAACTGATGGATGTAGCAATGAATAGGCCATGATGGATGAAGCAAGTGTGTTTCCTATAGGACTATCTCCTCAAGATTATCCAATCTATGGAAAAATAATATCTCAATATAGGCCAATAATGTAGTGTTGAATAACATATAGAATAATGACCTGCTATCATGACAATGGTCCAAAGGAATGGACATATCAAGAGACTTTTTCTAACATTTTTTTTCTTTTTTTCATTTTTCATTTTTCACTTGGATCAAGATTAAGGAATCAATGTGGATAGGATCACACAATCATGATAAAGGGGTGGTGAAGGCTATGAGTGAATGGTTTGGGATTATGGGAAGGTTTCTTAGGAATAAGAAAGATGGCTTTAGGATAAGTAAGATCATGATAAGGTAGTGTGAATGCAACAAGTGAATAGGCTGATGGATAGGATAACTCATGTCAAGATACTTAATGCTCATGGATATGTTCAACCTTGTCAAGATCAAAGGTAGAAGTCGAAGTATGGATGCAAGTGAGATAAATGGTAGAAAGATGGAGGATATGATGGATGTAACTTGCCCCCAAGTGTAGGGTGCAAGAGAGAGGAATTACGCATGATGCCTATTTTCTAGGTTTTCATCATGGTATTTGTTCAAGATGCCACAAGAAGTGGTTTTCACCATAGGATGGGTTTCTTTTTCTTCTTTTTCTCTCTCTTTTTTTTTTTTTTTCAATTTGCTCTTTTTCTTTTTTCTTTTTCTCTATTTGGATGGACTCAAGCCTCATGCTCTTTGTATACTCCGTGAAAAAGTATGATATGATGTGCCAAGGCCTCTAAAAGGTATGCTCAAAGATGTTGATATGGGGATGGAAATGTGATATGGTGGATAAGGTAGAGGGTGGCTAAAGATTTATGAAATGGATTGGATAATGGAAATGGAAGGATAATGAATGAGAGGATAATAAGTCTTTCCATGTGTGGGCATGAAAAAGAAAATGGGAGGATAATGAATAGGAGGATAAGAAGTATTATCAAGATCAACATTGATACACACCTTGAAGGGTGGTGAAATAATGGAGGAAAAATGGGTGAAATAGTTTGGGATTTTGATGTAAGAGAGGATATGGATCTTGGGACACAAGGACTCAAAATGGATGGACAAGATGGAATGTGTTTGGGAGAATGTGAAGTGGAAGCCTTTGGAAGCTTGAATGCCAACTTTGATTTCTCTGTTGTGTGTAAATCCTTCAGAAGTGACTTAGGAATCCACACTTTCTTTGATTTGTCTTTCCTTTTGGATGCTTTAGAATGCATTTCTTCAATGAGGGATTTAGGAACCCACATTTTCTTTGATTCTTTTTTTTTTCTTGATGGACCTTTGTGGTCTCTTAAATATTTCTTTTTTTCTTGCATTCACATGTCAATTAGGTGGGACATGGTGCTCTGCATACATAAGTGGATTCTTGGTTTTCTAATTTTTATGTTGCACATTCAAATTTCTTCCAAAGAACTTGGGATTGATGGATGAATAAGGTTGATATGGAGGGTTTATATGGATGGGTATTTGGTTTTTCAAGTATGTATGTCTTTGTTGATCTTGATAGGGTATTGGGTAAGTGGATTTTGGGATAGGGATGGTAGGAAAGGTTGATGGAGAAATGTAAGGGCCCAATATGGATGGAAGATATGAAGGTTTCAACTTTGGAATATATGAACCAAGGATAGATTTGGAGGTTGTAGAAGGAATATGCTTATGTTAAAATGGAGGTAAATGAGATGTGGGAGGGATATCAACATTTTTATTTTGAGTTGCATGACCAAGGCTTTCATCTTTCGGATTTATCTTTGTACCAATAGTCTTATATGTAGCTTTGATAGGAGTCACTTTGATATGAGCATTTGAAGCTTGAGATAGATACGGAGGCTTACAAAAAGTGGATGTTGGGGTACTTTGATCTTGACAAGGATCTTTTGATAGCTTAGGAAAAAGACTTTTCTTTTGATTTTCAATAGTTTCATTAGAGATAGAAGGAATACCTTGATCTTGCTTAGGAAATGGGTATGATATAAGAGGTGAAGGAATATGGGGTGTTTGAGATGGAAGTATATCTTCTTGAAAGAGATGGAAGGGTATGAAGGGTTCATCATGAGACTCTTGGGATATGGGACTTTGGTCAACTATAAGATAAGAAGGAATGTTATCTTGATCTTGATCCTTAATAAGACTTGTTTCTTTGCAATTTTGATTAGTCTCTTGACATGGAGCCACTTCTAAGGACAATGTAGGAGTTTGGATCCACACATGGGATTCTTGAATGGCTAATGAAGGTTCATTTGAAATAGGTACAATAGGTATTGTAGCACATGAAGGCTTGGAGTCTATAACCTTTGAATCATGGAAGAAGTTTGTAGCAAGATGTAGGTTAGCTTGGATCTCTTTTAGAGGTAGCCCTTGAGGGTATACATAGTCATTATGAAAACTGTTTGGATCTTTGTTTGATGAAGGAATATTGGATAGCTTTGCTTCTATATGAAATGGAGGAATGGTAGAATAGGTGAAAGCCATAAGAGGACCACCACTACTAGACATGTGTTCATAAGTTTGATCTTTCTTGAGAGTAGTATCTTCATTAGATGAGTCATGAGGGTTTTCAATTTCAATTATGTCATCATCAATAAGATTTTGGATTTTATGTTTCAACTCCATGCAATCTGAAGTTTCATGCTCATTATGTTTATGATATGCACAATAGTTGCTCAAAAAGATAAAACCACATGAAGTGATTTGAGGCAACATGATGAGATCATTTTCAAGAAGTTTTTCCAAAGCTGATTCATATGAAATTCCAAAAGGAGTAAAGGATCTATCCCAAGGATATTTGGATGTTTTTGTATTTCTCAAAGAGTTGTCATATGATGAATATTGTTGAGATGGGACTAATTCCTCTTGATTTCCTTGATCAAAGATGAGATTCTCTTGATATTTTGAAATAGGCTCTTCATCAAATATTGGTTTATCATTAGGATATTTTTTATCAAACATAGGGTTTTCATGATATTCTTTTTGATCAAATTTTGAATTATCAAAGATATGGCATTCATGATGTTTTTCTTGATCATAGAGGTAAGGAAATAATGTTCTTAATGAGAATTGGTTGGATAATGTTTCCATTTCTTTTTCCATTTGTTGAATAGAATATTCTCTTGAATTTTTATTGTTAATTGATTTTTTGGATCTTAATGGATATTTTCTTTTTGTAATCAAAGATCTTCAAGCACAACACAATGATTTGATCAATTATCACAAGAAAATTCTTCCAAGAAATCTACCTAAAGTCAAATTTGGATTTTAAATGGCTCTAATGAGGTAGGCTTGCTAATTTACCAAGGATTTAGTATGGATTTCATTCAAATAGACTTTAATCTCTCATCCCCTAAGTATGTTAAGGAGCTTCCCACATGCACCGAGGTATGATTTCATGCAATCCATGAAGACTACTAGAGGAAGGTTGAAAAATTAAAATCTATTTGTCACACACCCCATTAAGGATGTATGTGTTTCATTTTATAGTGGGTTGGATCCCCGTGGAAAAAAGTGAGCGTATCCCACTTTGGGTTGTCCCTCTCACCGGCCTTGTTAAGGAAAACTTAGGAGGCGAGCCCACTAAATTTCTAGCATGTTCATGGAAAGAAAGAAATGAACTTAGTAGGACAAGTTTGGGAGTTTGATTCACTTAAAAAGTGAAGAGCATATCCCTATTGCCTTTCTTTGTTCTAAACACTCAAACACAAAATGGTTCTTTCCCAATCTCTTGACAAGGAGATTCTTAAAATTGAAGTGTTTGGTTCATTTCCTATTTTAATTACTAGATTTTAAAAGCACCAAATGTCGCAAGCTAAGGGAAAAATTGACTATTTTAGGCTTACCTCATTCTTTGTAGCTAACCGAAGTTAGGGGCATTTTTGAGTGATTTCATATTTTTCATCTCACCTTGGCAATAGCTCCTTCCAAGTGTGTTTGTCCTCCTGCAAGTTAGTCAACACTAACAATCACAATGAGGGGAAATCAAAACTGAATTTGACAAAGAAAAGATTTATGTAATGAATTTTGAGCACTCTAATTGCAAATTTTCATACAAAAACTTGAATTTAAGGACTAAAAATCTAATTTAAAGAGACAAATTTCCTCTTATATGCTTGAATCATAGCAAGGTACTTTTGATATACCTGATTGTCCTCCTCTTGTGTTGACTCAAGGATAGCTTTGATGTGTGCTTGGTTCTCCCTTTTGATCTTTTTAGCAAGTATCTTCTCTTCGTGATTAAATCAAGTTTCTGGCTTCTGTACTTTCGGATACCTATTCATTTACTATCAAAATGCAAAAATAGAGAGTTAGATAAGAAAATTTATTAATTTGAAATCAAATTAAGATAGCAAACCTTAAGCGACATTGTCCAGGAAATAGGCAATAGTAAATTGCTCATAAGTGTAACTTTACTGTTAGCAGGTGACACTTAACAGTGCACCAGTCAACACAGAAAATTTAGCAAGTCTAAGCAAAATATTTCAAAGCGTAAATAGTATTTGTCAAAGAGACAATAAATTAATTCAAAGTGATAACGAATCAATATAAGGTGTAAGATAATAGATCGTAGGTGTGAGTGATTTGGCCAATTGCAAACCAAAGCTTTAAGATAAGCAATAACAAATTGTCAATCTTGGACACTTCTTAGCTCGTAAGCATGATTGTTTCATGCAAAGGCTATAACATTTTATCGCAGAGGTGTGAATGCTTTCCTTCTAGGTGACAAGAGAGAATTTAAGATAGAAGTAGAGAGTATTGACCAGGTGTGAATAGTCAGCAAATAAGCGTCAATACAGAGCTTGTAGGTGTGATCAAATTGGTTGCAGGCATGACTAAATTGACTGTAGGTGACATTTCACCTATTTTCTACAAAAATTCCATGGAAAATAGCAAATACAAGCATACAAAAATTGATCCAAATGATAAGATTGATAAAATGAGACTTACTACCCCACGGTGGGTGCCATTTTGTATACAAATAAATGTACCTTTATAGAATTAGGGTTAATCATCAACAATAAGTGAAATAATAACTAAATACAACCACAAATAAGCAACTATTTAACAATATCAATGACTAATTGAGCATCCTATGGCTCTCTAACTAGAATGTTAATGAATAAGCTCTCAACAAACTCTCACTAATGACAGTCCTAGTATGATAATGATGAAGATAAAACAATGCTAAAGCTAACAATTATCAAGATAAAATGCTAAAATTGCTCTTAAAATGCTTTCTAAATTCAAATTGCAAGAGGTTTGATGCAATTCTCAGATAGGTGGTTGATTGAATTATGAAGGATTTTAGCCTTCCTTTTATAGATTTTCCCAATGGTGGGGGGTGTAGTTGTGTTTGATCATGGTTGAGTTTGGGTTAAGTCTTTGGTTCCACCCTTTGAAGACAAAGCAAAGTTTGTGTCCTCAAAGCTTGGGACAAGTAGACAAGATGGATGGCTAAGATTCTCTTTCACTTTGAGTGATTGAGATTCAATTTGGCTTGATCCATGTGAATGCCTTTCTTTTAATTTCATTGGTTGATTGATTTTCCTCTCTATTGGTTGTTCCCTTTGATCTTCAACTTGCAGATTTATACTTTGATGGATAACTTTAATAATACTTTGATTCTATCACCACTCCAAAGTCTACAAGGAAGAGGGCCAATTAACAAGGACCAAAGAGATCCTCCTACACTTTGAGCTAAAATTCTCAGGTGGGTGTACCCTTGATTCACTTCTTCAAAGGAATCCAAAATAATATACAACTATACCCCTTACTAACCAATTGAAAGATATTATCATTTATGTGTGTGTGATTGATGATGATGGAATACCTCCAAAGGATAGACCAGTGCCTTAACCAGGGCATAGAGTCACTCAACAATATATATCAACTACAAACCCTAACTTAAACACAATTGAATTTAGAATAAGTGCTTTGCCTATTATTCCTCTCCCTCACATACCATGACATCAAATCCTTATCTAGCTATGAACTCACTGAAATTACCTGAAAGTCTTTAATCCTAACTTTGTTAGGAACTCAAAGATAATTTCAAAATACTCTTTGTTTACCATATGCTAACCCACTTTGTGAAATTAACATATACGAGCTCAAGAACAAGACAAGAAGACATACACAAATATGCAATTGGAATTTGAATGTATTCTCATTAAATTTTATAGAATCAATACATTATCAAACAACAAAATACCAAAGAAATAGACCCAAAATCCAAGCCCTCTTTGCTCAGTATATTACCATCAACAAAAACCACTAGAACTGATCAAAATTCAGAATAGAACCTCAAGACCAAACCCCTCATAAAAATAAAAAATATTACGATATATACCCTTTAATCATCTTGGAAACCCAAAATAGGTTGCAACAAGCTATGGATGACTAGGGTTAGGGTTTTCACCCACCACACCAGCTAAAATAGTAAAAAATTTATTACAAGGATGAAAACCAGGTGATCCAGGAGAAAGTAGATCCAAGAATGATCTGTAATCATGGAAATCTGCAAGCACAGTACAGGTCATCAAGGAATTGCCATGAGAATAGTTTGATTGTCCTTCTGCAACATGCCTCAAGCAAGAAAACCATCCCTTCATAGTACTCAACCTCTGCAAATCAATCACATAGCCTCTCTGGACCACACTGTGACAGTTAGCAAAATCTCACCTACCAGATTTAGCCGTGGAAGCATTGAATTCTAGTTCTTTCTATCATTAGAAAGCTTTCAAATTTTCACATCCTAGTAGCAATGGTCATTTCCATGGTGCCAATAGAGAATCAGTGGTCCATATTCAAACTAGGATGAACTTTATATCATGACCGTTAGATCCTTTACCTTTTCCTGGGCTTCATGTTCTAGCTTTAAAATAATTGGGCGAACTAGCAACTGAAAGCATTCTCCAAGTCACAGAGAACTTTCCTTAACCCCCGTTAGATCTAGCGACCACACGAATCACTGTATTCACTGATTCTCATAATCTACTCTTAACCACAGGTCACATCTTGTGAATACAAGAAAGCATTGTTCGCCAAGTCACTGAATAGTCCCCTGACCCATGCATAGGAATCCTGGTTTACATTTGTTCCCTAATCGCAAGATCACCACACATCATTTCTAACTTTGGTTAAACTTAGTGATTCAATGACTACAACAAATCTCATATTCATGAAATCATTTGCTAACCCTTGACTTCATTCTGAGAACATGCAAACATAGCTTCACCAAATTGCCAAACTTTTTAGAACTTCATCATTTTACTATGTGAATCGGCAAACACAAAGACATTTATCAGGGCCATCAAAACATTTATCCGGATTGCCAAAAGCACCAAGAACTTAACTGGGTCTGCACAAGAAAATCGATAGCTGGCACAAGATCACATGTGTCAGAAAAGACCCTTAAGATCATGCACCATCCATCGATGCTCTGACATGTCAGGGCCCACTAAGCTTCGAAAAATCAGGTCTCACTTTATCTGGCAAACTAGTGACTGAAGACTTCTCGCTAGTTCATGTAATACTTTCCACCATCGCTAAAACATTTAGATACTGCATGATCAAACGTTCATTGAATCGCCAAATGATCAGGACCTCAGCCAAAACATTATGCAAACTAGCGATCAGAAAGAAAATTTTTTAGGCCGCTAAACATATCAAAGCTGCCAAACCTCAAATTTGGGTCCACCTATGCCACATGTCATTACATCATTCACTGCACTTGCCCGGTCACCTCTGACACTGCCAACTGTACATTCAAAGCCTGACCCACCTTGATCTAGTGATTTAGCAACCAAATGAAATCTCCTATTTTCTAAATAATTTTCATAACCATAGTCAAGACTGGAGACCATGCAAGCAAAGGTATTCGCGAGGTCGCCAAATAGATTTTCAACCCTGGGTTATATCTTGAGAATGTGCAAAGCCCCCTAGTCGCCAAATCATGGAATGACTTTATAACCTCGGGCCCACCTGACATGCTGCTACATCATTCCTTCTACAACTAATGATCATTTGACACATCAACATCTTCTAACATCGGGTCCACCTGTATCACTGCTTACAAAGAGGGGCCACCATTGCGTGAATAAGCAACTGAGGAGAAAGTAAGCTGCTTCGCTGGGTCACATGATGTTTGCTGGTAACTGCCAAAGACTAGGAGATTATGTGACCAATAGAATTCGTCAGTTTTCTAAATAGAAAAGATAACTGTCCAAGCAATTGGAGAATATGCGAACAAAGCACTTGCGCAATCGCTGAATAAAAATGCCTGTCACCAGAAAACCTAGAGAATGTGTGACTAATAGTATTTGCTAGTTCGCTGAATAAAAGATGTAACGGCTTGAGGATTAGGAGAACTAGCGACTGAGGTAACACAACATTCATTCGCGGGTTCACTAAATGATAAAGGGACATGAAAATATATTGCACGATTCAGCGAACATGAAGAAGGAAGAGACCACGTGCAGAAAGCGAATTTAAGTGGCTTGAAAAAGCAACAATGAAATATTAAAAAGACATGAGACATTAGGGTTTTTTGCATGTAATGGCTAGATATTCAAATTTTTGCAAGGGTTTCAAGGCCAGAAACATGAAAAGAACTACATAGGCCAGAAGGAAAGGGCTAAAGCCATGAAATTTTTTCAAGGTGCTAACACTCTCCTTTTGGTTTTTTGAGTGTAATTGATTTTTATTAATTGATTTATTTTAGCCATGTACCCCTTGAATGGGTTGAATTTAATTTAATCCAAGACTATACAATTAATTGAATTAATTGTATTTTAATTTGATTACACTTGATTAAAATGCTCTCAATTTTTATTTATCTTGAATTAGGACTTGATTTTTGTTTTGATTGGCTAATATTTCATTGTGATTCAATTGATTCAATTATGTCCTTGATTTACTTTGAATTATCATTAAATTGTCTTTGTCCATTTTTAGGTGATTACACATCCCACTAGATTTTACCATTTCTCTAGCTTCCTTAGTAGAGATATTCTCTATGTAGGATCATAGGAAGCTAGATCCCTCAAAGTATCATCACATGGTTCCATACCCTCTAGAAAAGTCTTGGCAAATTCTTGGTGTTTCCTCCAAATAAGGAAATTTTTGAATTCATCACTCTTGATGAATTGGTCATCACTGAGGAATTCTTCCTGATACAATTCCCTTTCATCCCTTCTGAGTAGTAGAGGTAGTTCCTCTTCTTCCTTTGACACTACCTTCTTATGTTCTTTGATGATCTTCCTTAGATTGTGATGATAAGCATGGTCACCAAGCACTAGAGAAGAGGATGTGTCTACAATCCTCTTTTGTTTCTTCTCCTTGGAAGGCCCACCTACCTCAAGTCTTTTCTTTTTATGTGGTGGTTCAGGGGTATCCTCTGCCTCTTGTGATTCTTGATTTATGTCAATGATAGGTGGTTCATTGGTTTGAGGTGGACTATCACCTTACTTTGATTCATTAGTATATTCCTCATAGTCAGAAGTGGGATAATCCTTATCCACATCTAACTTCTCCTCAAGCATTCCTTCCAAATGACTTGATAGGGTACCATGCATCTCAATGATTCTGTCAATTCTTTGTAGATAGGGAAGATTAGGGAAGAAACCTCCAAAATCAATCTTGGCCTTTCTGACTTGAGCTTCCAACTTCATCAGATCATGGAACTTGGTGAACCTCCTACCAATCTTATCCTCATCCAAGATGTTTCTAATCACATCTTCTTCATCACAGCCCTCATGTTCCCTTATTGTACCAATGTTGGGAATCAATGTCATTATGGCAGTTCTAATGAAATTCTCAGATTCCACATATCTATAGCTACCAAAGGTCATCTTAAAATGGTTTAGTCATGAACTAATTTGGGATAATACCCTTTTACCAATCAAGAAGTTTCCTATCCAGAATTACCTTGGCTTAAATGTGCCCTTCCTGTGAGGTGTCAAATGTTCCTTGTTAATCCAAATTAACTGTCATATAATTTCTAATTGAGCAACCCTTGGTGGCACAAATTTTGGAAGTAAATGCGGGGTTTGCGAGCATCCATAACCCTAATTATGGTTCAATTTTCTCCTAGGTTGAAATCAGCCCAATTATGATTTCATTGCCATTTGTATTCATATTGCATAGGCCTCAAAATATTAAAAACCCTAACTTGTAATCTCACTACACTACTCCCAATCATGTTGAGAATTGGGTGAACTATCCAGTTCTAAAAAACACAAAAATCACACTCATTGGAAGTGTAGTTCCACACCCTTAGCCAATAATGCACTATATTAGGCTGGCCCTCAAACATAAACCTAGGCTTCAGCACCCTTGCATCCAAATTATTAACATGGAAATATACGATCAAATGCACCAAAAGAGAGTAATGTGTGAACCTAATGGGTCTCTTATTTTGTTTGATGGCCATCAAACCTTCATGTATTCTATCGATTACATACTAGATGTAATCATAATCAGTGTTTGCATGGGAGTTTTGTATATCAAGAATAATCATTAACAACTTAGTAGGCAACATTTCTGCATCTCCATCTATCCCAAGAACTCTACACAACCCATGACACAAAAACTTCATATAGAAGTTGAGGGATTTGAACTAATAAGGGGAATTCATGTGTGTAGGGAGAGGGGCTATGTACTTGTCAGTCTTTGGAAAGTGCCTAACCATCTGGCTCTTTAATGATCCTATGTGACTTGCATATTTCTGCTTTTCTTTTCTTTCTTCAAATCTATCTAACTAGAGGAGGAGGAGTAGAAATCAAAGGCCTTCATAAAAGACCCCCTATCCAAAGTTACTAAAGAAGACTAGTCACCCTTCCTGATAGTTTTTGAAATGGGGTCATATAGCCTAGGTAAATCTATGATCAAGTCCACATCTAAGAAAACATCAGGCACAATCAATTTTTCCATTCCCAAAGCCAAAGCATTGCAAATTGAAATAGTTTTATTTATATTATTGTAAAAAAAGTGAAAATAGTGTAACTTGAGCCAGAATGGGTGAGAGGATCTCTGCAATTTTCCATTATGTCCTCGAAAGCTTCATCAATGGTCTTCTTATTCTAGTTTGAACAAGGGAGCAACTTGATAAATTCATCTAAATAATTTGGCTTTCCCTTTTCTTCACCACCTTGTTCCTTGGCCTCTCCACTAGATGATGCTCGGCTTGGCTCTGGTTGAGTCATCCTTAAAATTATGGATAACTCTTAGTTCTATAAATTCTTTATTACTTTGAGACTCACTGCTACTACTTTAAAAATCTTAGCTATCTTTAGAAAACTTTGAGTTATGAAAACAATCATGTCCTATCTATATATTATTTATTATTAATTATTGAATGTGTAAAGTTTCCAAGATCATTACAAATCTATTCCCAATCACTTCCACATTCAATTATGTACAATACCAAATTTAAATCAAGGCTATCTGTGGTTTGGATTTTGATAGGTCTATTAAATGTTGGCAATTTGGCTAATGTGGATGCATAGATGTTGTCATTATGGAAACATATGATCTCTACTGAGAGTGCAGAATCTGGAATGCAAGTATGCAAAGTTGAAGGAAGAAATTGTCTAAGTTTGGATACAGTGATCCTGACAAAGCACCCGATGAAGATTTAGTTGGCAATATTTTTGTTTGTGCAATTAACTAAAGCTTCTATAGAGTATGAGGATACCCCATCTCAATGCACATAAAGTTTGGAGTAGTACGACAAAGTTATTCAAAGTTTACCGAAGATAGTTTTGCAAACAGAATAGTTCTGGAGACAGTATTAGCGAAAGAGTTAAGGGATTATTTTTGCTTGTCAAAATAATGACTTAACATTATGAAGGGATGACATTCTAGATGTTTACTCTTGGATAAATATTTTGGATGCTGACCATGTAAAGTTATTAGCTTTAATAACTCATATATTAGGCATACTTGAAATGTAATGAAAGAGAGAAGTGATATGTAAAAAAGAAAGAAAAGATAACTTGCGATAGTTGTTTATTGTGATAGCAGCAAAGGCTATTGATGTGAAGTTGTAAGCAGTACCATATTATAGTCAGAAACATTTTTTTATTACCTATTTGGTTAGTGAGCTCAGCTGGTGATCAGGTTTTGTAATCTAACTCCTAACAGGGTTAAGGCTTCTAACAAGGCCTAAAGTCCTTTAACCAGGACAAATCTACTATATATTGTAAATTGACTCCTAACAGGGTCCAATATCCCTAACAGGATACTTTTGATTAGTGATCTTTGTGGGTACCATCCCCATCAGGGTTTTCCCTTGGCCAGGGTTTCCTCGAGAACATATGATGTGTTATGAGTTCTTTCTATTTACTGCTATGTTTGTTAATCAGCTTGATAATCTTTGTATGCACTAAAGTAATCTATTATATCCATAAGTGGGCAAAAGAAAAAGTTTGTGAAATACTGATTCATCCCCCCCTCTCAGTATTTCCTATTTCTAACAATTGGTATCAGAGCACAGTTACTCAGAGAAGGAACATTCAAGGAAAGCTTAGCAGCTTGAGTAAGATCTCTATGGATATGGATCAACTTCAGAAGAATCTTGAAGAAGCTCTTGAACAGATTGATATTCTTACTGATAAAAGAAACTCCTTAAGAAGAAAATATGAAGATGCAAAGAATGCTATTGACAAATTAAAAGGTAAGATTGAAGATTTGAAATCTGAAAAGAAATCTGATATGCTTGTTGAAGATTATGATGAATTGCAAAAAGAAAATGAGATCCTTAAGCATGAGTTGAAGATAGTAAATCTGAAGCTTAGTATGAAAGATGGAAATTTGAGATTTGATAATGAAAAATTAAAAATTGAGATTGAAGATCTGAGGTCAAGACTTGAAAAGGAAATATCTGAATCTAAAAAAGTAAAAGTGCAGTATGTGGAACTTGAGAAGTATAATAAAATTGTGAAAGGTGAATTAGCTCAATCTAAACAACAACTTGAAAGGCTATATTCAAAAAGTGATAAGACTAAAAAACAAATTTCTTTTGAAGAACCATTCTTTGATAGGACTGGATTTGGATATAGTATGTTTAGAACAAACCATGAAAGTAAGAATTAAGATCAAAAGACATCTGAAAGTGTGGAGGAAATAAAGCTAGATGAGAACACATTGGAAGATCCACCTAAAGAAGAACCACCTAGAGAGAAAGAAGAATCAAAGTAAGAAGAATCAAAATAGGAAGAATCATCTAAAGGTATGCAAAGAGAATTCAAAGGTAGATGTTTTGCTTGTAATACTATTGGGCACATGAAGAGAGATTGCACAGGTAAGCAATTTAAATCTTTTAATGGACATTGTTATAATTGTCATAGTTTTGGACATAAGAAATCTATTGAAGAAATGAATCAAAGAAAAGTGGTAGTATGTTTTAGATGCAACAAAGTAGGACACATTGCTAGAAATTGCAGGTCACAAATTAACCAACAAGGATAGAGATTTGGAAACAATGGAATCATCTATCAGATATGCAACAAGTTTGGACACTCAGCAAGATTTTGTAGAATGAACAATGGAGGTTATCATCATAACCCTAACCCTAGGAACAATGCAAGAAGGAATGAAAATGTCGGAAACAAAGAGAAAGGTTGTTGTAGCAATAAAGATGAAGTAGAATTTGACAAAGGCACAGATCAAGGAGGTATAGTCATCACTGAAAGTAGTCGGGAAGGTAATGTAACTGATGGTAAGGATGAATCTTTACTTGACCCTTCTTTAAGCACTTAAATTATGTAAGTTTCTATAGTTTAGGACTTAGGATTAGTGTAGATTAGGAATTTGAATGAGTTAAGTTTTGCGCAGTTAGATATAGGTTTATTATGTTGTACTAATGCTATGGTTAAGTGTGCAAAATAAAATATTGTGTTTTGCGAGGTCACAAAAATGTTTATGGTTGCAGGTTTGCAGAATCAACTTTTTGAGGTTTTAGCGGTAAAATGAATGAATGTGATGTCAGATCGAGTTAATATGAAGTGTTATAAGGTTGAAATTGAAGTTATTATGATTACAAAGTGATTGAAAAGAGATTGGAAAGAAGAAAAGTGCGTTGAGGATGATTTGAAGAAGTTTGGAAGCAGTTTGCAGCGACAATCATATCGAAACCCTAGATTTGCAAAGTTTAGGTATTTCTTGATCTTTAATCAGTTGATAAGATGGATATTTCTATGGTTCATAATGTTAAGGATAAGAATAGACCAAAGATTAAGAAAGAACTAGTAGAACCAATTGAAATTGATGACAGTCTAGCATTATCATCCGTACCAGATGGAGTATTGTACATTGAGAATGTTAAAGGATATCTAGGTTGTAAGTTTGAAACTTTGGGAGATGCAGATTTTAGTGATGATTACAGGAAATTGTATGATCAAGACATGTCAGTTAAACCAACTTATGGGCACTTAGAGAATAATGAAATTATCAAATATTCCATGAAGTATGAATTCAATGATGAGGAATGTACCAAGATCATTTTAAGTAGAATCCACAATGGGAAATTCTAGATGGAGGATAGAGTTATTGATATAACTGCTGACCTAATTCATGAAGTTACAGGATTATCAAAAGTTGGAGAGATTCCACTGAATGAAAAGAACATGAGAAAGATTGTTTTAGATAACACTGGATCTAGTTATAATGGTAGAGGAATTGTGATAAGTAAGATTAAGCAAGATGATGTTAGGTACCTTTCCAAGATCCTAACAACTAAATTCTATGGTAGTTCAAGGGAAGATGACATGGTTGCAGGAATGATTCATGTAGCTTATCTTACGTGTATTGAGAAGAAACCAGTAGACCTATGTGAAATCTTGAAAATTCAGTTATTTGAGAACTTAGAAAAGATTAAGAAGGCTAAGTACACTCAGTTTAGGTTTTCATCTCTGATAACCTATATGTTTTTCCATATTTTGAGAAGATTTCCTTACACAGTAGATTGGAGTGATAAAGTTAATGATAGTGTGAAGATTGTATTGAAGACTTTTCATAATATTGTTAAGAACAAATCAAGGATTCCTCAATCCTTAGTTGCAAAGCATAAAGATGACATTTGTTTTATGGTTGACACTGATTTCACCTACATTGAAGCAGTTGAGCCTAGAATGGAATTCATAGACCCTCTTGGCTATGAAATATCTGAAGCAGAAATAGTAGGATATGTGAATAGATTGTTAAAGTGTGAGTTGGATGGTCATGCAAATAGGTTTGGAACCTATGAAGAGAATTTCAACTCTGCAATAAGTTTGAGAGAAAAGAAGCAATCTAGTAAGAGAGTTGAATCTACTATGAAGAAGATATTAAAGAATCTGGTATGCCAAGTCATGAGTTTGACATAGCTAATAAGACTGCAGAAGCCCTGAGGCAAAGTGAAAATCTTGTAATTTCACCTGAGACATCAAGTGCAGATCCTATTGATCCTATTGTAGTAAAGGTAAAAGTTGAAGTACTTGAAAAAGATGAAGGAGATAAATCTTTTTCTCCTATTCCTAAAAAAAGAGTAAAAGTGAGTGCAACAGGACCCGGCAAGAGATAGAAAGTGGTTGTACCACCTATACCTAGAAATGTAGAAGCAATTAAAGATGGTGATGTAGTTTCAGTCAAGAAGAAAACTTGGAAACCAAGAATTGAAAGAGTTAATGAAGATATATTGAAGCAGTAATTAAAGATCCTAGAAGATTTGTATAACAGACTTGTGAATAGAAAACAAAGAGCACAAGAAGAGGACATAAAGATGAGAGAACATGTAATCAGATAGTTCTGTGAAGTTAAGGACGAAGATCATTTGAAGAGATTCTTGAAGTCTCTTGGAACTTTATTGAGAACTAAGAGAAGAACAATCCTTATAATGGGAGGCAAAAAGGAGGAAGTACAGAAAGAGACAGAGCAAGCAGTAATGCAAGTTCTTTCAGATATAGTTGCAAAAAAGCATGTTGAATTAGACCCTCAATAGAAGCAATCAGAGGAACCGCATGCAGAGGAAGTTGGTATTGAAGAAGTTCCATCTTCTTCACATATCAATATTGGCAAAGAATCAATGGATATTGAAGGCACCAAAGTGACTTTAGAATCAGATGATGCAGTATTTCATGATCTAGGAAACATTGTTGACAATTTGGCTTTGGGAGAGCAAGAAAAGGTCACAGAATCAGAGAAGAATATAGAGGCAGAGTAAGCACCAACTGTATTAGAATCAGTTCCAGCAGAGCAGTTAGTCAAAGGAAAACAAATTTTGACAGAGGCCACTACCTCTAGTGCACCTTCTAAACCAGTTGAAGACATTAGTGCACCTGACAGTAAGAAGAGGAATATTGGTTCAATGTTTGAAGACCTTGGAAAAGAAGTTGAAGATGATGATTAGCTTGAGTTCATCACATCTCTGAATAAAATTATTGGAAAGAATAAGAAGGTGAAAGACCTTGAAGGTAAAGTTAGAGTTTTGTCAAAGAAACTTGAGAGTGTGATTAGCAATAAGGTATCTAAATCAGAGCCACTTGAGAAAGCTCAATCAATAATAAATTATTTTGACTCTAAATTTTCTAACTTGAAGGATATTGCTAAAATAAAAGTTTAAGAAGACTTTGAAGTAGAAATGCAGCAAACTTTGAGTGTAAATATTTGAAATGATATCAATAGTTTAGATGTATGCATAAAGAATTTGAGGAGACATTTTGAGATAGGAAAGAATTTGTACATACAATGCACTAAATCAAAAATCTTAATAGTTGAAGAGGATAAGAAGATCAGAGAGAAGTTAGATGCTATTTCAGCTGAGACAAACACCTTGACAAGCCCTAATGTCAAGATAAGTTCTATAGAGAAGAGCATAAGGAAATTGAATGATGAAATTAGAATGATAGCAGAGGAGAAGAATAGAAAGATGATCAGGGTTAACATCTTGAGAGAGCATGTCTTAATCAAGATCTCAGTTGTTGAAGATCAAATTGAGCAGTGTCTTTCAACAAAGACATCATTTCAGAAGTTTAGCTTCAATTCCCTGCAAGCTTGTCAGACAGCAGCATACAGATTGAGTACTCTACTCAATGTTGTTGAATCCATCAGGAAGGTATGGGAGAAAGATTTTGAATCTTGGAAGTTAGATTTTGGTGATTGTGTTGCAAGCCTACCGGCTTTGCAATAATTGATAATAAGGTATAAAGTTTTTGAAATTTTTGTACACCCTATCTTTGTCATTAATGTCAAAGGGGGAGAGATAGTAGAAAATTGTATATATGTTGAGGAAGGATACTCATAGGGGGAGCTATTCTATGGAATATGATATTGTATAACTTTTGCTTTTGGCCAAAATTTTGTATAAGTGTTTTTGAAGTTGTGTTTGCACACTTAGCCAATTTTCCCATATGTTGCCACCAATGACAAAGGGGGAGATTGTTGGCAATTTGGCTAATGTGGATGCATAGATTTTTTCATTATGGAAACATATGATCTCTATTGAGAGCACAGAATCTGGAATGAAAGTATGCAAAGTTGAAGGAAGAAATTGTCTAAGTTTGGATATAGTGATCCTGACAGAGCACCCGATGAAGATTTAGTTGGCGACGTCCACTGGAGCAATATTTTTGTTTTCTTAGTTAACTAAAGCTTCTATAGAGTATGAGGATACCCCATCTCAGTGTGCATAAAGTTTGGAGTAGTACAGAAAAATTTATTCAAAGTTTACCGAAGACAGTTTTGCAGATAGAACAGTTCTGGAGACAGTATCAGTGAAAGAGTTAAGGGATTATTTTTGCTTGTAAAAATAATGACTTAACATTATGAAGGGATGACATTATAGATGTTTAATCTTGGATAAATATTTTGGATGCCGACCATGTAAAGTTATTAGATTTAATAACTCATATATTATGCATACTTGAAATGTAATGAAAGAGAGAAGTGATCTGTAAAAAAGAAAGAAAAGATAACTTGCGATAGTTGTTTATTGTGATAGCAGCAAAGGCTATTGATGTGAAGTTGTAAGTAGTACCATATTGTGTGTGTGAAAATTGTACCTGATCTATAGACACAACACTTCAGTAAAACATTAGAGGTTAGCTATAATCAAAATCGTTCAAAATTGAAATCTAATTTAACCAAGTGATTTAATGCCTTCTAGTAGGTGCGAGATTAATGTTCTCAGATTGTTATCGAGATCAGTGACCTAGATGAAACCTAAATGAAGGATTTGAATGCCAAACTGATATGAAATATGAATGCAATTAATCTATTTTTTTGGTATTTTCTATGCAATGATATGAAAACTTGATATGAAATCTATGCTATGTAAAAATTGATATGCTATGAATTGATCTATCTAACAATGATATGAAATATGAATGCAAAAACAAGATTGATCTCACAATAGCCTTGATTCACAATAAGCTTTGATTCCTTGTCCTCCAATTCTCCAACGTGATTGTGCAATTCGTAGATGACTTTGGCAAAGTAAGCTTGCAAAATTATGAGATTCTATGGATGAAAATTTGAGAGATGATTGAGAGATGAGTTGAAGCCTTGATTTTATAGAAATCCAGGGCTTTGGAGGTGCATGGGAAAAAAAGCCATAAATCACTCAAATAACTCAAGTTGATTTTTGAGTTATTTTTAAATAAAGGATAATTAACTCACAAAAACATGCAAAAGCTAAGTTTTAACTCAAAATAGAGTTTAGCTTTAATTGATAATTGATAGTTGTCTACTTTTATGATTGTGCATGTTTTATTTATGAATTAATTTAATAATAAAGTGATTTATTTCCAACTTAACTGCTTTTAAAAATAAAACAATTGATTTATGGGTTAATCATTTATTTAATCAAACTTTTATTAAAAACTATATTATTAAATAATGACAACTTGCTTTAATTAATTAAATAAGAATTTAATCAATTATTCATATGATATTAGATTTATTGTCAAAATGAAATAATACAATTAATAATAGATAGAATTAAATTTAATTACACAATTAATTGGCAAATATTAAATCTAATTAATTAAATATGAAAATATTCAATTAATCAAACTTTAGGATAAATGTGATTTATTGTCAAATAATTATAAAATTAAAGATAATTATGATGATTAGGAATATTACTAGGAATATTCCCCGATGCAGAATTTAAGATAATCAATTATGATTCGATGATGTTTAGATGTGCCTTAGATTAGGACTTTGATGTCGATTTCGTTAGAATTGAAGATGTAGGAGATTAATGAACTTATAGCCCATTTTTAGGATATTACATTTTGCCCCTCTTTGAATTACTATGTGAAGCGCAGTGGTTCAAAGATAGTCTGTGTTTGATAAAGATATGAAACTGATGTTTGAAATTGATAATTGATATGAGACAGAAGCTGATTGATATTGATTTGATATGAAGATAATATGTCCTGAATGACCAAAGATAATGTTCACTATAACAGAAAATGAACCTATGATTGTGAAAAAGTGTCAAAACCCCTGATTCCAAACCTTAGGATTGCAAAGAAGTGAGTGACTGGTTCTAGACTTGATTGTCTTAGCAGAACTAGCAGGTATCACATCCGAACCCTTCAGTTGCCGAAGAACCAAGGAAAGAACACTATGATCTGATGGTTACAAAAATTGACACAGTTTACAAGATTAGGAGAATACCAGATTGATATGGATCTTGATGAAAAAAATCTGATATGCCCCAAGTGATGATAGATTTGCCCCGAGTGATGAGGACTTTTGATGAGTCGGTAACTAGACGTGGTTGTTGTCTTGATCACTGATGAAAGATATTGATTTCCATAAAGATATGATTTCAAATTAGATTATAAACTTTGAATGATGTACAATACCATGCCCCCTTCGAGATTAAAATTCTGACAAGAAAAGTCAGTGTTGATAGTTTAGAAGCATGTAAATTAATTTGAGAAGTGGTTATACATGTTCGGGAATGCATTCTGCATCATCGAAAGGTCCCAAAAGACCAAGTTTGACTAGGTTTGACCATGAGTTGATCATAGTTGACCAAGTTGAAATTTTGATGGTTTGATGTAAGATAATCCGTTAAGTTGAATACTAGATCTCTGTGATGATTGAAGGTTGATTATGCAAGTAGTTAATAATATGAATGATCTCAGATTTTGATTTTGATCCTAAAAAAGGATTCTAATTGCTATTTCATTGGAGGAACCTTCATGTGAGATTCAACTCTTGTTAGATTTGAAGATGCAATTGGAAGAATCATTTAAGCTTTGAAGTTCGTTTAGTCATTCTGATATCGGTTCTGATACTTGTTCTGATACTGGTTCTGATATTGGTTCTGATACTTGTCCTGATACTTGGTTCTGATACTTGTTCTGATACTTGGTATACTTGATAGCATCTTTTTCCATTGCAAACTCCCAAGCAAGATCATATCGTGCAGTCCCCAATGTCTAGCAAGGTGGAGAACAAGAGGGATTGGCAAGCTGGTGGAAGAGATGGAAGATAAGAGAATGAAGGAAAATGAAGGGAAGAAATCCTCAAGGGAAAACTCCTCAAGAATACTCAAGCTAGGGAAAAATTGTCATGTAAAGCACATTTGGATAAACAATAAAAGGCCAGCATAGGATAAGTCACAAAAGCGTAATGCCAAAGAAGGAAAGGATGTAGTCCAAAGGAGTAGACATGTCAAGAGGCTTCATAGCACTGTGTTTTACTCTTTCTTTTTTTTTTGTTTTAGATCAAGACCAAAGGGGAAAGGGATAGCGAAAGGCTATAATGAATGGAGGAAAATAAATATGAAGGCTAAACAGGAAGGGAATGAAAGTAAGATCATCGTAAGATAGCTCACAAAATAGCCAAATGTTCGTGTATAGATTAACATTGTCAAGATTAAAGAGAGAAGATGGAATGGATGAAATATGTAGAAGAACTATGCATGATGCCTGATTGCTAGGTTTTCATCATGGTACTTATCCAAGGTGCCACAAGGGAGTGGTTTTCACCATAGGATGAATTTATTTCTCTTTACTTTTGCTACCAAGGTGCCTGTTTTCAGGTTTTCACCAAGGCACATTTTCAAATTTTTTTTTTTTTTTTAATTTCTTTTTTGAATTTTTGGAAGAAGGAAAGCTCTTTAGATAGTGCTCCTTGAAAGGATAAACCATGATATACCAAGGATTCAAATGATATACTCAAAGATGCTGATAGGGAAAGGGAGATGGAAGAGAAAAATGGAGGATAAGGTTTTATGTAAAGCGAGTGAGTTTGGAAGATAGGAGGAATAGGCAAATGAGGAAAAAGGATAGAAGGTAGAAGGATAATGAATGGAAGGATTGTGAAAGGGTAGATGGAAAGGAAGGCAAGCTCAACATCAAAACATACCTTGAAGCATGGTGAGAGGATGGAGGAATCATGAATGAAGGAATACATGAGGGAATATGGTGAATGGATAGCAGAGGTTGTGGTTTAGGCACATGAAATTGAGGAATGCTTTTGGAAGAAGATGAAGTGGAAGCCTTTGGAAGCTTGAATGTCAATTTCACTTTTTGCTCAACACCAGACTCTTTCAAGAGAGACTTTGGAATCCATATAGCCGTAGGCTTTTTATTTCCTTTTGATGATCTAGAGAGAATATCTTCAATGATGGATTTTGGAACCCATACTTGTCTTGTAGTTTTTTTCTTAGATATCTCTTTGGACTTTATGCTTCCATGTCTATTAGAGGAGACATGGTGATCTTCTTTTTTTGATGGGTTCTTGTATTGCTTCTTTTTCTTGTATTGAACATTCAAGTTACTTCTAAAGGACTTGAGATTTGTGGAAGAGGGGGGATATGACTAGTTTAGATGGGTGGATGGATGAAAAGGATTCAAGGGTATGCATCTATGTTGATCTTGGGGAAAGATAGGAGATGGAGGGATGTAAGGACCTAAGATGGATGGCGAATTAGGAGAGTTAGGAGGGGAAAGTGAAGGGACATAAGGACCCAAGATGGAAGGAAGACATGAAGCTCTTAGTAGTGGTGGAAGAGGTCCAAGGATGGATGTGGAAGATACAAAAGGATAATCGATAAGTTCATCAGCATCTATATGACAACCAAGGATATCAGCATCTTTAGAGTGAGCATTAGAATTTTTAATAGAATCATGGACATCTTGAATATGAGCACCTTCTTTGATAGGATTGTTCAAAGCTTGCAAAGACTTAGGAAGAGTAGAAAGGTGAAATGAACATGGAGTGGTAGAATAAGAAGATGGAAGACTTTGATCTTGACAAGGATCTTTGGATAGCATAAGCACATAATTTTTCTCTTGATTTTCAATAGGCTTAACATCAAAAGTAACAACACCATTTTCAATAACCTTAATGGAAGTATCATCTTTGGAAATTGGAAGTGGGGTAAGGTTATTTTGATTGTCAATAAACTCAATGGTGTAAGTAGTAGCTTAATCTTGCTTAGGAGAAGACTTAAGACATGGTGGAATGAATGGGAAAGGCCATGTGGGATCAAAAGAACCATGAACTGGATAAGAGACATCGTGAAAAGGAGTGGATGACATGGAGGCTTCTTGATCTTGATCTTTCTTTATGTTCTTTTCCTTATCATTTTTAGAGTCCTCTTGACATAGAGCCACTTCAAAGGACAAGGAAGCATGTTGGGATTGTATGGAAGACTGTGGAAGAGATGGTGGAGGACTAGCTGAAGTAGGGATTATAGCATATGAAGGTTGAGGCTCTTTAGGTTTAGCATTATTGAAAGTATTTGCAGCCAAGTGAAGATAGCTTGAGTTTCTTTAAGAGGTAGCCCTGGAGGATAACTATAGGGAACCACATGAAAAGTATCAGGGCTTGTGTCAAATGAAGGTTCTGTGAAAGATTTGAAAGACTCCGAAGCTTTAGGAAATGTACGGGTATTGGAGGAAGTAGGGGATGGAAGGGAACCATCACAAGATGAAGGTCCAACATTAACATGATCTTGCTTGAGAGTGTAATATTTATTTTCAGCCTGAGAGTTCTTAGAGGAGAGATCCTTATAGTATTGACATTTCAAATCAGCATGGTATATTTTATAGTCCTCAGCAGTAGTAGATGGATCATAATCAAGGTATTGTCCACAAAAGTCATCAAAGTCTTTTTCAAAATCAGAATCATATGGATCACCGTCATGATCTATCCAATGTGATGGCCCATTTATAGTAAGAAGGAATGAATGACAAGGAGGATTCTTAGGAACAGAGGTGTCATAGGTATCATTACATTATCTATCATCATAGTCATCATAGTCTCCAAAGTTGGATGTGTCACTCTACGTGGAAGAGGTATCATAAGGGTTATCACATTGCTCAAATTATATCCGAAGGCATAGTGACATGTACAAGTCTTTATCAAATGGAAAAGGGCATAGAGCTTCCTTGGAGAACTCTTTAGATTCTTTTTCTTTCTTAAGATTGTTAAGTTCAACTTGCATAGCTTGCAGCTGCTTCATCATAGCTGAGATTAGAATTTCTTCCTCTTGTGTACTGATTCTTTGAGACATGTGTACTGATTCTCAATAGCTATTTCTCTATTCTTGACATAGTGATTCAATCGACAGATTCTAAAACTAGGCTGAAGAAGCTGAATATCTGGCAATTTTGACAATTTTCTGACAACTCTTCAGAATTTTGCCAAACGACACTCTGCAGACTTGTACGAAAGTGGGTATGCAATGAAATGACAGTTGAAAAACTCGTACGATAGTTGGGTAGCAATGAAATGACAGTTGAAAATCTCATACGACAGTTGGGTAGCAATGAAACGATAGTTACAAAATTTGTACGACAGTTGGGTAGCAATGAAACGATAGTTGAAGATTTTATACGACAGTTACAATATTTTGACTTTGAGGTTGCTGGCATGGAAACTCATACGACACTAGGTTTGCTATCATACAATAGATGGGTTGTAATGAAATGACACTTGGAAAAACTCGTATGACTTTTGACTTCCTAAAATGACTTTTGACTGCAGAAAAGGATTTTACTTTAGATTTTGCAAATTTTGATTTTTCAGATTTGAGTTGTTTGCAAATTTCAATGTCCAGATTTGAAGATTGTAACATATTTGTTCATTTTCAATAACCAAATAGATAAACAAGCACGCAAAACAGCAAGCAAGTGATTTCAAGCATGTCTGAAAATAATGAACAAGGGCAAAAGCAACCTTGTGCATGAACAATCAAGTGACTTATTCATTCTAATCCTCAGAAGTGCTAATTGTGTATGTTCCAAAAATGTTTTGCAATAACACACATATACCATATAAAATAAAAATTTGGCCTCGCTAGGGTTTTTAGTAATGGTTTGACTCTACAACTTTTATGATCCAAAGGGGTGAACTCCAATCCCGGCGCACCAGGGTTTTGACATAGTCTGAGAACTTAATCTTTAGGAGCTGCTAGGGAGATCTAACAACCCAACAATGAACCATACCCATGGAGATTTCTTCCACAAGGACATTTATATAGCGGCTGTCACTACCATGGTGAAAATGTTTATGACCGCTTGAGGTTCCATCAATGTAGTTTTCCCTATGAAGGGATTATCCGCTACGGTTAACCCTCTCTAAAGATGACTCACAATAGTATACCAAAAGGGGACTTGGCTCCAGATCCAAGGTTTTTGACACCTTTTCACTTTTAACCCAAACAAAGCAAACAGATTAATCTGACACGCTAAGACAAAGTTTTGCTTCACCAAGGTCTATGATGCCAACTCCATGTGATCTATCAACCTCTCTGGGGAGAGAATGTATCAATCAATAAGAGAAGGTGCACTAACCAATTTTGATTCACCAAAGCTCGTAATGTCAACCCCACATGATCTATCAACCTCTCCTAGGAGAGAATGTATCGATCAATAAGAGAAGACACACTAACCAAGTTGAATGTGAAATGCACTAAGTATCCTCCCTACCTACAAGGATTCTATCATCAAGAAAGATTTTGCTAGGAATCCAATCTCTCAAGAATCATGAATAGTGTTCATAGGGCCTAATTACTATGTGAGCATAGATATATTCCCAAAAGCAAATCTACCAAAAGTACCCAAAAAGAAGAAAGAGGAACACTTAATGCTTAAAGTGAATATGAGATGAGTCCACAAGGTGGAACACTTAACACCTTACACAAGCTGAAAATGAGTCCCCAACTTAGAAAACAAGTGAGTTCCTAAACGCACAAAAGGGTTTCCAAGTGGAACACTTAACGCTTCTGTCCTGTTGACCCCTCCCCTTTATGGTGCTGAGATTGCAACCAAGGGGCAACAATGAGGGGCCAGTGGATTAGCGAGTCCAATAACCCAAGATAGCAATCAAGATCAATCACAAGTATCTAAGACTACTTAATGAATCCTTAAGGGGTCACAACCTAGTATCAATTATGCAAGTGTGTAAAACAAAAGCATGAAAAGAATCACCCAAGCTAGACACACGAGAGATTTATTTTAAGTCCCAAATTGAAATTTCATTAGATGAAGGAGAATACCTGGGATCCTTGCAACGCGCTTAGTAGATTTTACTTGATTTTTAGCAATTTTTGTTGAGCTTTACTATGCAAGCCAGCTACAAACTTTCCAACAAGCCAACAAGCAAACAAGATATGCAAGGTATATTCAGCTTATGAAAACCCTAGGGTTAGATCTAAAAATAAATTTTTAGGAGCAATAATAACCAGAAATTAATCCAAATGACAACTCATATCATGCATTGAATCATATGAAAAATAAGTGCATACCCATCACAAAATTTTAATTTTTTTGCACTGCATTTGACCTAGTCAACAAGATCTAATTTTTTTGATATGATTTTGGCCACAAAAATAGAAATTCAGAATAGAGACCCCTACTAAAAAATAGAGAGCTTTCCAAAAATACAAAATTTTTAGAAAAATCTCTTCATTTGTGCCCTAGAGACCCATTTTATCAAAACAGACCAGTTTTTGTAAATTGACTATTTGAGCTATTATCTCACGTCCAAATTTAAAATATAAAGAATGGACCCCCTATATAATTTAAAGAGCTTTTCAAAAATATAAAAAATTTCTGAAAAATATGATGATTTGCGTCAGATATTAATTTTTTCTGGAATTTCAAGAAAAAATTATTAAAAATTCAAAACATTTCAAAAAATTCTAAATTTTTTATTGTAGCTTCCCCGATATGTCATCAACTTGTCAAAATAATTTCAGAAAAAAATAGCAAGCAGTTTGGGAGATAAAATTAAATCTTTGAAACTTTGAGGTTTTAGCTTCCAAAAAAAATCAAAACCGGCATGCAAAAATGGGTTGCGCCACAGTGGGCGCCAGAAATGGGTGTGTGAAAATTGTACCTAATCTGTAGACACAACACTTCAGTAAAACATTAGAGGTTAGCTATAATCAAAATCGTGCAAAATTGAAATCTAATTTAACCAAGCGATTTACTACCTTCTAGTAGGTGCGAGATTAATGTTCTCAGATTGTTATAGAGATCAGTAACCTAGACGACACCTAAATGAAAGATTTGAATGCCAAACTGATATGAAATATGAATGCAATTAATCTATTTTTTTGGTATTTTCTATGCAATGATATGAAAACTTCATATGAAATCTATGCTATGTAAAAACTGATATGCTATGAATTGATCTATCTAACAATGATATGAAATATGAATGCAAAAACAAGATTGATCTCACAAGAGCCTTGATTCACAATAAGCTTTGATTCCTTGAACTCCAATTCTCCAACGTGATTGTGCAATTCGTAGATGACTTTGGCAAAGTAAACTTGCAAAATTATGAGATTTTGTGGATGCAAATTTGAGAGATGATTGAGAGATGAGCTGAAGCCTTGATTTTATAGAAATCCAGGGCTTTGGAGGTGCATGGGAAAAAAAGCCATAAATCACTCAAATAACTCAGGTTGATTTTTGAGTTATTTTTAAATAAAAGATAATTAACTCACAAAAATATGCAAAAGCTAAGTTTTAACTCAAAATAGAGTTTAGCTTTAATTGATAATTGATAGTTGTCTGCTTTTATGATTGTGCATGTTTTATTTATGAATTAATTTAATAATAAAGTGATTTATTTCCAACTTAATTGCTTTTAAAAATAAAACAATTGATTTATGGGTTAATCAATTATTTAATCAAACTTTTATTAAAAACTATATTATTAAATAATGACAACTTGCTTTAATTAATTAAATAAGAATTTAATCAATTATTCATATGATATTAGATTTATTGTCAAAATTAAATAATACAATTAATAATAGATAGAGTTAAATTTAATTACACAATTAAGTGGCAAATATTAAATCTAATTAATTAAATATGAAAATATTCAATTAATAAAACTTTAGGATAAATGTGATTTATTGTCAAATAATTATAAAATTAAAGATAATTATGATGATTAGGAATATTACTAGGAATATTCCCTGATGCAGAATTTAAGATAATCAATTATGATTCGATGATGTTTAGATGTGCCTTAGATTAGGACTTTGATGTCGATTTCATTCGAATTGAAGATGTAGGAGATTAATGAACTTATAGTCCATTTTTGGGATATTACACATATTACAGTCAGAAACATTTTTGTATTACCTATTTGGGCAATGAGCTCAGTTGGTGATCAGGTTTTGTAATCTAACTCCTAACAGGGTTAAGGCTTCTAACAAGGCCTAAAGTCCTTTAACCAGGATAGATCTACTATATATTGTAAATTGACTCCTAACAGGGTCCAATATCCCTAATAGGATACTTTTGATTAGTGATCTTTGTGGGTACCATCCCCACTGGGGTTTTCCCTTGGCCAGGGTTTCCTCAAGAACATATGATGTGTTATGAGTTCTTTCTATTTACTGCTATGTTTGTTAATCAGCTTGATAATCTTTGTATGCACTAAAGTAATCTGTTATATCCATAAGTGGGCAAAAGAATTTTTTTTTGAAATACTGATTCACCCCCCCCTTCTCAGTATTTCCTATTTCTAACATTAAAAACTTGAAATCAAAGTAGAAAAGCAATAATCATAGTATCTCTCTTTAAAAACCCTCAATTATTGATAAAAACCCTTGGTTAGATCTGATTGGCTAACTTTTCTCTTTAATCCAACTTGGAAGAGTACTTTTCCATGTAGAAATGGGTATCAACCCTTTTTATTAATGAGCACTTAACTTGACTTTATTCAGAGATCCAAAGAACAAAGATTCTCGCGATCTCAGAATGATTTACTTATCTTAGGTTAAATCTAGAGATCCAGCAAACAAAGCCTTCTCATGATCTCTGAATGATTTTTTAACTCATGATTTAACTTGGAAATTAAGTGACTACCATTGATCTTGGAGATCATCAACAGTCCTCAGATTAACCCTTTCAACACTTATCTTAACCTGACTTCTATTCAGAGAATGAGCGACTGAAGGTATTCACTGATTCTTGAAATCTTTAACTTAACCAGGCTTTCATCTAGCGATCAGGCAAACAAAGCTTCTTTTAAACCTGAGCACCTTGAACCTTAACCACAGTCTTTATCTAGAGATTCATAAATTACCTTTATCTCTTAGTCTCTTAATGCTTCACTTAACTCTTGATCTATCATGAGATTCAACGAAAGAGGCATCTCGTAATCTCTAAATGATATGCTTAACCATGGTTTTATTACAAGATTGGGTGAACAACCTTTATTTTCCAAATCGTTGAATATTTTACTTGAGTTGGGTTTCATTCTAAGATTAAGTGCTGGCCATAGATCATGAAAGCAATCTAGGGATGTCACTAAGTCACTCAAAACTTTGGATCTTTATCATTTAATCACAAGGTTCAATGAATGCCTTATTCACTAAATCGCCCAAAGACTTAGAAATTAATCATTTTATTCTAAGATCTAGTGACTAAGGAAAATATATCTTTATCACACTCTATTGCTAAGTCACTAGATACTTTGTCATTATTATGGTTTATCATGAGATTAAAACATCACCTTTGATTTTGAAGATCATCAATGGTTGTCACTTGATCGCTGAATAGATAGAGTATTAACCACTCAATGTAGCCAACAGGAGATAACTATTGTGCTAGGTCGCTAAATGCTAAGAGAAAATCATCAAAAATTAAGAGATTGGGAGACTACATAGTCATTGAATCACTGAAAGAAAAACTAAACCATAGATTGCATTTGGAGATTAAATGACTAAAGGGAAACATGACATAAGCCTAGATGTAGTCGCTGGTTCACTGAAAGAAAAAGTAACTTGAAAGATTAATTTGAGATTCAACGAACACTAAGAAAAATAAACATCATGTGCAGATTCAAAATCTTAAGTGGCCAAAAAGGTAACATGAAAACATAAGAGACTAGGGCACACTTAGCGTATTGTTTAAAAAATAGAAACCCTAGTCTCAGTATTTTGACATAAACAGAGGTATAAGGGCATCCTTTATCTAGTGAACTTGAGTTTTAGATTTTTACATGATAATTTCTTGCAGACTTATGAATACTTGACACAAGTATAGACTTTGGAGGCTAAATGAACAAGAAAAATGAAATTTTCTTAGAAAACCCTAAAATCACTCCAACATTGGCTCTCTCTAAGGATGCTTAAAAGTAAGTTTATAGAAAGAAACCAGAAACTCTGGGTGGAAGACCAAACCAAACACTTAACCTACTACAATAAAATAACACATGACTTGAAATAAAACACACCTACACACTACAAAACTACTGTGCAAGGAAACAAATTTATTTCAATTGAAGAAAATTTTTAGGAATTGTCCATGCACTGGACAATTCCTACTCTTCACCATCCATATTTCTCAAATAGTATGATTCTTTTCCATGAGCCTGATGGATTATATAAGGACCCAACCATAATGATTCATATTTTTTATGCTTGACCTTATCCTCACTCCTTGCATTCCATTGAAGCACCAAATCTTCAGGTTGGAATTTCTTGTAAATTTCTCTCTTGTCAAATAGATACTTCATTTTTTTTTGTAGTCTAATATTCTCTTTTTGACCTTCTCTTCTTGCTTCATCTACTTTGACAAGCTGGATCATCCTATTTTGAAAAGGACCACATATTTCTAAATCTTCCTCTTGCATAAACTTGTAAATAGGTAGTAAATTGTTCACAAGAAGCTTTGATTTAATACCATAAATCATTTCAAAATGAGACTTGCTTATAGCTCTTTTTTCTGTAATCATATCTGCCCATAAAGCTAGTTTCAACTTTGCCTGCCAATTTCTCTTGTTCTTTTCTAAAGTTTTCTTTAGTATTTGCATAATGCTTTTATTGCTTGATTTTGCTTTCCCATTAGCCTATGGGTGATATGGTGATGAATATGAAATTATTATGCCCATGTTTGAATAGAAGTCAGTGAATTCTTGTGATCTGAAGAACATAGCATTATCCATTACCAGCTTGACAGGAACACCAAACTTTGTTATGATGTTGTCCATCAAAAAATCAATAACCACTATGCTTGTAGCTCTTTTTGTTGGAATTTATTCAATCAACTTGGTAAAGTAGTCAGTGGCCACAAGTATCCAACTATGTCCTCCATTGGACTTCTCAGTAAATTCCCCAATGAAATAAATACCCCACATAGCAAAAGGAGCTTCTGCTACTTGATGTGAGAGTTCCAAGGCTTGCTTGCACATCTACCAAGAGACCTAGCTTGTGTCTATTAGGATCATAATCTCTCCTAGGTCCTTATTAGGTTTATATGATTAACTAAGTCCTAATCCAACTCTTCTCCAAGAGCATTACACCTTGTGCTTCACCTTGAAAGACAAACACCATTCAATGCTTTAGTGCTTTCTCCTACACCTAGAAATCTCTAAGTGCCAACTTCTCTCCATTCATGAAATTCATTATAGGTATGTCTAATACTTCATTTAAATTCATATTTCTTCCATTTGGATCCATTTAGAAGGATCTTCAAGCCTTTCTTTATCAGGTTTAAGGTTTCACCATGAGGAGGCCTAATTAGGCCTATTTCCTTGTAGCCTTTTGTAGAGACCTTTTGTCACTTCTTGACCAAACTTCTCAAAACACTTACCAAAATAATTATCAATTTGGATACCCTTTTTTATTTTACAAATTATTTTGCAAATTTTAGACTCCTAGATCATTCGTACACATGATTCCTATATACTAGGGCTAATAGAGCTAAAAGACCTATTTCCTAGGACGTCACTAATTTCTTGTTCTAACCTCAACCAAATGGATTGGTGGGTTCAAAAATCTTCTAACATAACATGATTATAACATGTCACACCTAGAACTACACTTTCCCTATATTTTACTTTCCTTCCCTGCAAGAAATCTTCAATTGTTCATCTTCAAACCTCTAATCAGGTACTGTCTACTTGCCTAGGGATTGGTACTAAAAATAGATATCCATATTCTCATGAATCCTAATCAAATATATATAGGATAATGGATCCCCTAACATATTCAACCACCCTTAGGAAGATCCCATGGGTAGTTTTCATGGGGAAGCCATGAAATGACAGACTAGTCAGGAGAGGACTAAGAAGACTACTAAACCAAAAACAATTTATACAAGACCTTAAAAAACCTCAAATCAACTTGGTTAATAAATTAAAAACTCTTACAACTATCCAAATAACACTATTCAATCACTAAATTAGAGCATGCAATTGATTACATATCATTGTCACATTAAAATGCTCGGGTTCTTCACAAAATAGAGTTGCAGAGCTAAATTCTCATTACTCCAACTTCTTACCATACACACTCACTTCAAGATTAAAGCCTTCCATTACATTAGATGCCATTTCCCATGCCTTTAGGCCCTTTTTTTTTATCTCCCACTTCCTATCTTCTATGGGATCCTATGTAACTGAGTTGCATGCAACATTTTCCATTATTGCAAATGTTGTCATGACAACTTTGTAACAACATTTGGCATCTTTCCATTATGCCATCATCCTACTTCTTAGGACCTCTAACCTCTATATTCTAAGGAACCAGCTCTATTAAAGGCCTTATGGCATCTTTCTAACATCATTCATGTGTTTAGAACACATTTAAGACTCTAATCCATCCTTAAGCTACTTAAGACTAAGCAATTTAAAAACTACTAACAATGACTATTTTGGTGACCTTAGTTTTAATTACTAAGTCACCTTATCCATGATAGAAATTCCCTTCTATGGTATAAAACAAACACACTCTACTCTAAATTGTCCAATGTCAAATACAAGGAAAAATATCAAACGATGGAGGTTAGCCTAGGTGTGCTCCTGTACCATCCTCCCCAAAACAAAAAAAGTTCAATCCACCCTTGGATTGAGTAGAGTAGGATCTATCCCCATCTTCTTAAACTCTAATTCTTTAACCCATATTGCATTAGCACTATTTTTACCATGTCTCTTGATTAGATGTTCTTTATAGTCCTTGGTTCTAGTCTTCTTGTATACCTTGGTGTCTAGTATGCTATTAGCTTCCTTGATTATAGCAATAGGTAATTTGAGATCTTCCACATCTCTGATTACTTCACTAAGGCTTTGATCCATGTCTAGTGATGGTCTTTTGTAATGAACTATATCTACATTGTTAAAGATAGGGGATAGTCTAGTGTCTTCTGGTGGTTCTACTCTAAAAGAATTGTTACCATACTTTGCCAAGATAGGACATGGGCCTATCCTTCTCATCTAAAACTTGTGAGGGACTCCCTTTTGAAGTCTAGACTTGTTTAGATGTATCATTACCAAGTCTCCCACATGAAACTAAAATTATCTTCTACTCTCATCCACCTTAGTCTTATGCTTCATGGTGTTCCCTGTCAAAGTCTTCCTCATTGTATTATCATGTATCTCCTACATTGCATAAGAAAAGTCATCAACATATCCACTTCCCTTCACTCCATCCTTCAAGTCTCTTAACTCATAGACTCCTCTAGGATATAAACCATATACTATATCAAAGGGACTCTTCCCTATGGATCTATTTATAGTGTCATTATAGGCACATTCAACTTGTCCAATCAACTAATCCCATTGTTGACCATACTCCTTAGTCAAGCACCTTAATAGATTTCCAAGGATTCTATTTACAACCTTAGTTTGGCCATCAATTTGGGGATGGTATGCAGATCCAAAAGATAAATTAGTGCCTAACCTTTTCCAAATAGTCTTCCAAAAGTGACTCATTAACTTGGTGTCTCTATCTAACATAATACTCATTAGGTAACCCATGAATCCTTACTATCTCCTTGAAGAAAAGAGAGGCTATTTGGTTGGCATCATTAGTTGTCTTGCATGGCACAAAGTGAGCCATCTTTTTGAATTTTTCTACAACTACATATACCCTATCCATTCCTTATCTTGTCTTGGGTAACCCAACTACAAAATCCATACTCAACCATTCCTATGGCCGAGTGGGAATAGGTAGTGGTTGATAGAGGCCTGCATTTGAGGAAGTATCCTTGGCCTTTTTACACACTATACAAATTTCCACATACCTCCTAACATCAAGATTCATCCTTGGCCAATAATAGAACCTTTGAATAATTTCTTCATTCTTTGTGATCCAAAGTGACCACTCAAAGCACCATTATACTTTTCTTATATTAAATTATCTCTAATAGTGCCTATAGGGACACATAATTGATTCCCCTTAAACAAAAGATCACTTTGCAAAGTGTATTCAACATATTTTCTATGAAAATGATTCTTATACTCAGCACATACCTTATAAATGTCTGCAAAATCTTCATCATCTGCATATAGATCCTTGAAATGATCTATCCCCATTCTCTTCAACTGAATCTCTTGGATAGTGAGATCTCTCTTAGATAAGGCATCTGCCACCTTGTTGAGTACTCCTTTCTTGTGCTTGATATTAAAGGTATAATCTTGTAGGTATTCAACCCACTTCATGTGCTTGTGACTCAATTTCTCTTGTGAATTCAAGAAACTAAGTGCTTGGTTGTCAGAATACATTATGAATTCCTTGGCAAGAAAGTAGTGCCTCCATTTCCTTAAAGCTTGAACCAATGCATACATCTCAAGTTCATAAGAAGAGTACTTCTTCTTGGCTTCACTTAACTTTTTTGAATGAAAAGCCACCAATCTGGCCTCTTGGCTTAGAACAGCTCCAATAGCCACATTGCTTGCATCACATTTAATGGTGAATAGCTTCTCAAAGCTTGACAAGAATAAAATAGGTTGGGTAGCTATCTTTTCCTTCAAAAACTCAAAGATTTTTGTTAGCATGCTCATTCCATACAAACTTAGTCTTCATGCCTCCTTTAATGGTGTCCAACATAGGAGCATAAATTGCACTAAATTTCCTTATGAATTTCCTATAATATTGAGCAAGGCCATGAAAACTTCTTACCTCTATTATTGTCCTTGGAGTAGGCCAATTTATGATGGCTTCCACCTTACTAACATCCATTTTTTGATTACCATGTGATAGAACAAATCCAAGGTACACAAGCTTTGTTTTGATGAACTCACACTTCTCCAAGTTGATCATCAACTTCTCCTCATGCAGCTTCTTGAAAATATTCTCAAGATGTTCTAGGTGCTCACCTCTTCTTTACTGCAAATCAATATATCATCTAGATATACTACTACAAACTTTCCAATGTAGTCTTTAAGGACTTCATTCATGAGCCTCATGAATGTGGAGGGGGCATTAGAGAGTCCAAATGGCATGACAAGCCATTCATACAAACCTTCATTGGTCTTGAAGGTTGTTTTCCACTCATCTCCTTCATGTATTCTTATTTGGTGATAGCCACTCTTCAAGTCTATCTTGCTATAGTACTTAGCTTCACCTAGAAAATCCATTAGGTCTTCAATCCTTGGTATAGGGAACCTATACCTAATGGTTATCCTATTAATAGCCCTTAAATTAGTAACAAATCCTCCAAGTTACTCCTTTCTTAGATGCAAGGATAGTGGGTATGGCACATGGGCTAATGCTCTTTCTAATAAGGCCTTGTTTAGGAGTTCTTGTATTTGTCTAGTAATTTCCTCATTTTGTTGAGGAGTCATCTTGTAGGCTACTTTATTGGGAAGGGTATCCCCTGGTATTAAGTCTATCCTATGACTTATGGCTCTTTTAGGAGGTAAAGTTGATGGTTGTCCATCACTTACTATACCTTCATAGGTTTGCAACATGCTTTGCAACTCCTTTGGTAACTCTGGCTTCTTAGTCACCTTGCCTTCATCTATCTCTCTTGGCCTTAACACTAATGCAAATCCAACACCTTCAGTCTCTTCCATGGCTTCTAGGAACTCTTTTTCACTAACCATGAGCACATGAGGACCTGTCATCTTCACCTCTACATCCTCTAATACTGACTAAATTTTAAAAGTCACATTGTCTTTCTTGAAAGTATAGGAGTTCTTTCCTCCATCATGCATAGCTTGGTGGTCAAATTTTCATGGTCTACCTAGGATAAAATGACATGCATCCATAGATAACACATCACACAAAAATTTGTCCTTGTACCTTCCAATTGAGAACTCCACCCTTTCTTTTTCATTTACTAACACATGTTGGCCTTTATTGAGCCATGTGACCTTGTAAGGATTGGTGTGGGGCATCCTTGTAAACTTTAGCTTGCTGACTGCTTCCTCTAACACAATATTGTTAGTAGAACCTAAGTTAATGATGACTCTACACACTTTCCCCATCATCTTGCACTTTATCCTAAATAGGGACCTTCTTTGGCTTGGCTCTTCCTCACCAGATCCTTGATCAAAGTTCTCCTCATCTTGCGGTTTCTCACTTTCCTCTAAATTTAATAGGACTTTAACATGCTTCTTTGTTGCATTTGTCTCATCATGAACTAAATTAGTTCTCTTATCACCTCCTTAAGAAGAACTATCCTTCTCTGGACACCTATAGGCAGGGTGTCCCATTTGATTACAGTGATAGCACTTCATATTGGAAAAGTAATTACCTCTACCCATGACCACCACTTCTTCCACTAAAGCTAGATATTCTTCCTCTACCACCTCTACTAGAACTTCCTTCTTACTGTTCACTGAATTTGATTTCTCCTTGAGCCTTTGTCTCTAAACTCCTTCCACCATAGACACCTCTTTTTCCTCTACTATCTTTTCCTTTACCTCTACCTTTGGAGATTTTTTCTTGTTCCTTTGTCTTTTTTCCTCTATCTTCAAAGCCATTTGATAGCATTGGTAGATAGTTTTGAAGTTCACAAGACTCATGTCTTCTTGAATAGACCACTTTAGTCCATTCATATACCTAGCCAACTTGATGCTTTCATCTTCAACCACCTTTGATCTTAAGCACAACTTTTGGCACTCCTCGATGTATGCTTGGACATCCAAATATTTTTGTCTAAGATTGTGGTCTCCTTCTATGTAGCTGAACTTCATAATCATCAGGAAGGTAGGTCTACTTCACTTCAGTTATCATGCCCTTCCATGTAACTTTAGGACCCTTTCCTTCTTTTTCTCTCTCGGTTTGCACAAACTTGCACCATGTTAGTGTTGAACCTCTTAGCCTAGACTTGGCCACCATAATGTTTTGGGCATCTGAGATACCATCACATTCAAAGTGATTCTCAATGTTGTCTATCCAATCCATGACTGAATCTGGATCCATTTGTCCACTGAATAGTGGGACTCCTTCCAAAGCTTTGCCACCTAAGGCCTTTAGTGCCTTCAAGAAAGGTTCTTCAAGAAGAATAGGGTTAGGGGCTAGAGCTTCCTCTTCCAAATCTAATTCCTTTTCCCTTACTTCTTTCTCTTCCTTTTGATCAATTTTATCTTTGACCTTATCATCTTTGTCTTGGACTTCACCCAAGAGCTACTCCATTTGGGGACAATCTTTCT